>CAJQZN010018931.1:0-10835 GCA_907164685.1 Colias eurytheme | reverse complement strand
CTGGGTGTTGCGAAGCCGCCCGCGAAACCGCCGGAACACAACACCACCTTAATTAATTTTGGAGTTTCCACATGAGGCAATGGATAATATTGCTTCCAATTCAACTATAAACTGTACATTTGTTTATAGAAAAAGAGAGCTTGAAGTGAAACTTCAGTTCAGAAGTGAAACTTCTTTGGCAAGATTCAAATATTCCAAAATCGTCGCATACGTTACGGTATTGCCATTACGCGACCTTGATATTTTACTCTGAACGCGCCTAAAGAAGTTTCACTTCAATAACAATGTTAAATAAATATTCTGGTAATGTATGCAAGTTTATACAAAACAGGTGCACTGTTGTTAATATGTTTTACGTTACAGATAGATCACAAAACGCATCAGTTAACACAGCACGTAAACAACGACGCCGAGACGGAACAACGCAATATTGATAATGGCGATCATGTATGTACATGCACTTTGTTACTAACACTTAGTAAAGTGTCTTTTTGTCAATTTGTGTGTGTTGTGAAAAATGGTAATGAAAGTAGAATTTGTTTATGGGCGCTAGATATAATCATTTATATATCAGGTTTGGCATTTTCACGCCGCAAAAGCTAAAAATAAGAAACGGCTGTTTGTATAAATGAAGAAAAGAAAAAAATATGTGTTATGTGTTCATTCATTTAGCTAGATGCCTTAGAAAACTTTGTGTTTTGTGATCGTATTACAAATGGTATAAAGAGATTTATACAACATATTTATGTAAAGATTATAGATATTAACATTGAATTTGAACTGTAGGAATTTAATTTTTTATTTGCAGGTAAATAATGTGAATAGTAGTGCAGTAATAGTACACCCCAGTCAACTTTTGCCCGTCCTGCCTCCCCCCACTTCGCACACTGCTATAATTGGTAAGAATTATTCAGTAAAAGTTTTTTTTATAGTCTGTACCGTCTTAGGCGATTTTTTATTGATTTTTGTTACAACTGTCTTATAATGAATATTTAATACTACTTTAAATTAATAACTATGTTATTTCTCGTGCGTGAGCTTTTGGATGCTGAAGTCAATCAGCTAATTGAAATTAATTAACAATATTATAAACTATTACAAAATTTTTAACCGTGACTAAATAATTGAAAAAAAAAAGTCTACTTGCGCGAGCGTTTACCCTAATACTTGCGCAAGTCAACATCCTACCACCACTTACTACGAACTTTGAATCCCACAGTATCAACGAGCGGAGTGAACGGTGCAGTGTTCCCATGGCAGTCCCTAGTGCCGTGGTTACGGGCCAGTTCCCCGCCCCCAGCCGCGCCAGCACAACCCCCGTCCCCACGCACCCCACGCACGCCCCACACCCCACACACCCCACACACGCCCCACACCCCACACACGCCGCACATCAAGAGCGAGGAGCAGATCAAGACTGAGAGTAATGGTAAGCTATTAAAACTAATATACAGTGCGGAAATTTTTGATGGGCCCTAGAGGGAAATATATACTGGAGATAGCAAATTTGCTATATTTGATAGCTGAAAGAACCTTTATTTCAAAACATATTTTTAAAAAGAAATAGTAAAATTTGTTATTTCATTCTTCAAATCGACACAAATAGGTCCTAAACAAGTTCGGTGAGGCGTACCGCAATCTATGGAGTGACATTACAGTATAGAATTCTAGAATAGACGTTATTGTTATTTTTATCAGATGCGGAATACTTTACAGGATTTTCTAGTGTTTAATTGTAAAAAGATATTTTTCCACAAAAAAAAATATAGGCAACTTTAACTTATTTATTTAGATGATGACAAGTGACAACGTATCAAAGATGGTCCCCAAAACGGTACTTAATTTATTCAATTATTCTACCCGTAACTAAATTATGTGCAAAAAGTACAGATATACATATATTTACCTTCATTAGGATATTAGTACACAATCACAAATCAATCAATTACAAACATTTCCTAATACAATAACTGTATAAATTATTTGTGACGCAGATACGGTAACATCAATGTGCACGGACGACGACGACGAAGTGTTCGAATGCGAAGATTCTGGAACGAACGGTGGAGATAACACTAACAATCGGCGCTCGCAGAGCCTGTCCTCGCTCAACCAGCCTGGAGGACCTGATAAGGTGGGTTTTGGATTTGGTTTATATTGTTATGTTGGTATTTGGACGTTTTTATTGCATAAATAATTGTTTATGATAAAGGGATTATTAATTTAATGAGTTACATAATATTCCTATGTGTGAATAATAGTTAATATTTTATAATTCATGAAAGAATATTGTTAACTAAGCTTGATTTGGTCTTTAATTTTTGGTTGGTAAAGAGTGAGAGGTGGTTAAGAGGAAGTATTTTTTTTGCGCGTATAAACCTTTTAATTTTGCAAAATGTCTAGTTCTTATAAAAACGCGTGAGATTCTGTTCAATTCAGTAAACAGTAAAGGTTAATGCTATTGCGTGGTAAATATGTTTGCAGCCAATAGGAAGGCGCTATAATGCGATGATGCGTTGCTCGATCACTCGTCGCAGCTGCTTAGCAAAGTTTTATTTAACCCATTGAGCCCCAAGCGGCCCGATCGGTCCCAGACACAATAGATTTTCTATTGTGTCTGTGGTTCCGGGGCCTGAGTTATTAATATGAAAATTGTTGCGTCAAAAAATAAACATTTCATTTTTCTACAGAAGGAGCGTCGCATCCGTCGTCCAATGAACGCGTTCATGATATTCTCGAAACGGCACCGTCAGATGGTGCACCAGTTGCACCCGAACCAGGACAACCGTACGGTCAGCAAGATACTCGGCGAGTGGTGGTATTCGCTCAAACCGGACGAGAAGCAGAAGTACAACGAGCTGGCTAGCGAGGTGGGTGGGGTGGGGGGTGGGATAGGGGTGGGATGTGGGGTGGGATTCTCTAGTGGTAGATGTGCACCAGCTGCACCCGAACCAGGACAACCGTACCGTCAGCAAGATACTCGGCGAGTGGTGGTACTCGCTGAAACCAGACGAGAAGCAGAAGTACAACGAGCTGGCTAGCGAGGTGGGTGGGGTGGGGGGTGGGATTCTCTAGTGGTAGATGTGCATCAGCTACAAAACACGCCTACAAAATACCTAAAAAATTGGTTGTCTGTAAAGTCGGTTTACTGACGATAGTTGAACGTGACAACGTCCTATTGTGCTTCTTTGTCGCTTGAATTTCAAGCCTTACATGGAACGCCTCAGAGCGAGGTAACGCCGCATGAGTCTTGTTTTTTCGTGCGTGCAGCCGGCTCTATCGAATTATAAGACGTTGTCACGTCAAAAAGAGCGTGTGTATCGAGCACACGTGTCAGAAGTGAAACTTCTTTGGCAAGATTCAAAGATACCAAAATCGTCGCCTTACTCCAAGATGTGGCGGTATTGCCACGACGCGACTTTGAAATTTTGTTCTCAACGCGCCGAAATAAGTTTCACTTCAAAAATCTTTTTTGACAGACAGTACCACTTGTTAATTAATTTTCTTCCTGTCTAACGTCATAACGCAATTTAATGTCGATATTTTATTTGTAGGTAAAAGAAGCTCACTTCAAAGCGCACCCGGAATGGAAGTGGTGTAACAAAGACAGGCGCAAGTCGTCCAGCAGCAGGGACCCGACGGGATCTATGCCCCAGGTGAGTTATCGTGATAGTCTTTAATTGTGTTTATTTTGTTGAGAATTTGTTTATTAAAGCTGCCAGAATTTCAGCATAATACATTTGATGTTACTATATTTTCGATGTAAAATGAAATTGTCATTTGCTTATTATACATATCTTTTTGACTATTGAAAAATCATCTATTGCCGTTTTTTATGTCGGATACCTAAACATAGTTCTAGAAATAGTTACGTGTAGCTGTCACTTATTAGAATTTTAATAAAATGATGTTGTCATATCTTTACGGACACTATTGCACATCATAAAAATAATCAATTTTAATTTAAATTTGTCAATTTGCAGAGTCCCCGCACCCCATCGGATGTGATGAACAGCGGCTTATCACTGAGCGGCGCGGAGATGATGAACACGAACACATACGCACACGTTGCGTCGCCGCAGCTCAGCGATGATGAGCCGATGGTGAGGTTTTATTGTTTTGAGTCAAAATTTGGAAAAATTTCAAAATGGTATCTTGCTTTTTTTCGGTATTTTAGTGTTCTGGAATGTGTCGATAGATTTGTAAAGTTATTACCTATTTTGGTTTAAACCACGTCTGATTTATTGCTACGTATTGAACATGTTGAAGTGTAATTGAATCTAAAGTGCGGTATAATATATTTTAATCGTAATATTAATATAATTTATTTCTAAACATGCAATTTTGATTTTATGTATCTTTCGAACACCCAGAAGAATTTATTTTTAACAAAAAAACAATAATAACTAATCAATTCGTACCACAGATAACACAAACAACAGAAGAGCCTCCACCTGCACCGCAGACCACAAACGAGATAGACCTCAAGTGCCCGGAGAAAGTGAACGATTCGGACTCGGAAGGCGTCGAAACTAGAGAGTACATCACGCACCATGATCATACACGACGACCGAAGGCTATTAAAGCTAGGTGGGTTATAGCTGTGTTAATTGGAAATTGAACTTTATAGTTTAGGAGATAAGATTGCTTTTTGGTTAATCGTTTTCAGTACCTCATGTCGGGAGTTGTTACGGATTCGTGAAGTGCGTCAAGTATTTTTTTATGTTTTTAAGTTGTTGTTTTAAATAAAATAAGATCTTAGTTTAAAAAATGTATTATCTCATCGGATCTAGGTTAATATAATCGAAGTGTACACTATAAACATTTTAGATGAGATTTAAAAATAAAATTGATGGTCTTTAAAAAAGGGAATGTTTAGCTTATCTAAACATAATAAGTATTAAAAGAACTTACTCATGAAAGTCACTCAAGTATCTAACCTTTTTATACAGGGCTGGTTCGTCGGACAACTTGCTTGGTATAACGGCTTCGAGTCCCGGCGGCTCCAAGGTGTTCCAGCCAACTGGCGGTGCGTTTAAATCTACGCACGCTGATAATGGTAATTATATGTTTTAGGTATAAGTAAATTATTGTTGAACAGTTTTATTTAAAAGTCAACTCTTTTTCTTCAATTGTCGATTGAAGTGTTTAAAATGTATCCTAACTTTTATGTTGACCAATATCATAACTTATAAATATTATTGTCTAATTTTAGTTTATATGCAGCAATGACAAACTTTTTCTGTGTTCATCTGCCCTATACTATTTGGAATAGCTGAAGCGATTTCATTCCTTGAACCAATCAACGTATTATACCTGATCTAATTGTAAAATTCCACAAGTAGAACCAATCACAATCGCACATTTTCCCAGGCGACACGCACCGCCAATGGACGGCGTTCACGGCGGTGAAATCGACCAATCAGAGCCAAGCTCCCAACCCGCACACAGCAAGCACGCAGAACATCACGAGCAGCGTGCAAGGCATCACGCTGAACGCGCAACCCATGTCGACGCAAGCGGCGTTGGATAACGCGATAGCGAGTATTATCAGGTTTGTGTGAGCGTTTTTGACGTGACAACGTCTTATAATTCGATAGAGCTGGCTGCACGCACGAAAAAACATGACTCATGCGGCGTTAGAGATTGTCTAATCTAAAAATGAACGCCCCTCCACTAAACTTAATTGTTTCAATGTGTGAGGACAAATAATTATTGAACCACTTTATATGTGTGCGCGCCGCGATTCTACTGCAAACTTTGACTTTCGCGCACTGATTTGTCAACTAATCGGGCGATCAGTTCAGGTGCCTAGCATTGTATGGCGGGGAGAGCGCGCTATGTACGGAATGACACGTCCGTTCTGTCGTGCATCGCGTCATTTATGCACTAGTTGGCCAACTGGTCCTGTCGTTCGGGCATGGACGGGACTGGAGGACTGAACGACCAATGAGGCAGACCAATTTGTGTGTATTGCGTCTATACACGTACTTTAAATGTGAGCGTAAACACAGTGGAGGGGCGTTCATTTTATGAGCAGGGAATGAGCGACAAAGAAGCACTATCGGACGTTGTCACGTTCAACTTTCGTCAGTAAACCGACTTTACAGACAACCAAATTTTTTATGTATAAACTAGCTTACCGCCCGCGGCTTCGCCCGCTTTGTTTAAAACCTAATAAATTATATACTAAAACCTTCCTTTTGAATCACTCTATCTATTAAAAAAAATAACCATCCAATCCCACTATTATTCAATTTCTAAAATAAATAATCTGTTTCTTTATATAAAATAATATCTTTATTGTATAACCAACAGCCCGCCCGCGAGTAGTGGTGTGCAAGTGATATCGACCGGTGTATCGATGCCGCAAACATCGACATCGACAAACGCTCTTAGTAACGCACTACTCAAGAGCGTGACGCTGGTCAATCGGAATATGGGCGATAATAAGCCTTCAGGTATGTGTAATGTATTAACTTTTACTGAAATATATACTGTAAATGTTTCACAGATATAGCATTAGAAGAAGCATTTAAAGACTTATGATTATTAATTTACAGTAAATATTAATGGAATATTTCTTTATGGTAACACTGTTAACTTTAAGTTATTCTAACGTTGTCAAAAAAACGTTGCCTAAACAGTTATATGTTATGGAATTGTTTCTTTTTGTTTTCAATTATAAAAGACGTATGCGTCCTGGTTCTGAAACATAATTGTGACTAACGGAGAAAACCTGAAGTGGATATGTAATCTTTACTTTTTCTATGAATTTCGTTCTATCCATTCTTACGTCTATAATTTTTGAAGCAAATACATTTGCCATTATCGTCAACATATTAATGTTGTTATTCATTCCTAGGACCAATAACCTTATCAGTGGATGCATCGGGCAACTTATTCATAAAAGCGAGCCAACCTCCAGAACCACCTTCCGATGGGCACACCAACCAGCTGCACTATGTTTTGCAGCGGCTTTACGTGCCTTCGTTTACTGGTGAGAATTATTATTTAGTGTTTATTTATTTATTTTAATAATGTAGAGTGGGATTAGGTTTACTTTTTTGTGTTTAATGAGAATTTTTGTTTTCGAAAATAAAAGTATCATAAGATATTATTTGTTATAACATCAGACATATTGCTAATGAAAGGCCTATTGAGGTTCAATTGTTTTGATGAGAAGCTGAATGTAATGGACACTTTGATAATTTGGAAAATCCAAAAGTGCACGCCTCATAATTTTTTTTTAATAAATATTTATTAATTATTATTTTTGTTTATTTAATAACAATTAAACCACATCGAATCAGACCCTGAAAAATGAAAGGGTTCTATTCCTGAGCATACTCAAGCGTAAGAGAAAAAAAAAGACTCGATTAGTAAAGGATTTCGGTCGCTATCGTGTTAACAAGAAAAAGGATCCGCACATACAGACACACGGACGTCCAAGACAGAACTTTTTTAAACTGTTTTTTAACTAGTTTAAATAACAAAAATGACATCAAAAATATCATGAACGTTAAAAATAGTGTTTTTTCTTAATATGTGTGTGTATGTATTATCTTACAAGTGCAATGTATGATACATAAAGACATTTTAAGTTTGAATAATCAGATGTTTTGCGCGAAGTGACAGTAGTACGTACCCACCTCAACGCTTCGCTTATGAGGCGTGCAATAGATTTTTTATCCTTTGTAGTTTTAATCATAGATACTGTAATAGCACCTATCCGTAGCAAAAACCGTAATAGTAAATATTTTTTTTAGCCTATTGATAGACTAGTAACTAAAATAATGTACATACTGATATATTATGTTAATGTTACATCATTATTTTTTAATTTATCATAAAATGTTGTTCCAGAAGTGGAAACAAACAAGACGCCCACGCAAACGGTGCAAAGTGCTCCGCCATCCGTGATAGTGTCGCAAAGTAACAACAGTCTCAACACCAACAATAACAGTAACAACACTGCGCCAATCAGCAAACCTACTACGTAAGTGTTATTTATATAGTTTTTAGTCTATTTTTCGAGTCAAGTGAATGCGTGGAAAAAAATTCTAGAAAGATTTTTTACTTGGCAATTATTATTATTTTTTTCACATATGTATATTTTAAACAAATTTTACATGCTACTAGGTGCATTTTTTATTATATGCAAGTGGTAACCAATTTTAAAATTACAAACCTAATTGAAACATATCCGCTAATTCAGGTCTTCAAATATGTCAATCAATATTATGTTTGTGTCATGTTGTTTATTTTGGAATCGTTGTTAGCCTATTCAAATTATCCCAAATTACTTATTGAATTTAATAAGAACATCTAAAATATATTTCTCAGTGAATGGGACGGAGTAGAAGAGACTCGTCCGTTCCCTCTCGCACCGACGCCTGCGCAGTTGGGGCGGGCACCGCTACAAAAGAGGCTTAGTAGAGGTTTGTGTTTCAATTTTAATTATTTATATATGTATATGATTGTGTTTACATATTTTGTAAATGTTATTTTTTGTGTACTGAGCAAATTGGTGATGTGAAGTTGTTACGTAGTTACATGATAATATTTGTTTAAAAATTAAAATGTAGGCAAATAAAACTTACCTACTAACTAGGAAAATTTTATTGTATATTAATGCTTTTAATGGGGTTTTCAAAAATAATCAATCAAATATTATATTGATATTTATATTATTATTTACTATCAATTATAACAGCTTCTTATTATCTTATATTTACTTTACAGGAGCATCTACAGGCTCAGTGGGCAGCGAGCAAAACGTGCCTCGCTCAGAAGCGAACCCGGTACCACACTTTGATACACCGGAGTCTTTACAATCGCCCAAAAAGATTGAGAACTTGCCGAGTCCGTCTTTGAAGAAAAGCTTGTTTAAAAAGGGCAACGAGGATGGGAGGGATAAGTATGTTGAATTGTTTTACTTTGCTTTAGGTATAAATATTTGTGTATTTGAATATTTTTTTAAGCTATTGCATAGCTTCTAGCGCGGGCCTTGAGCGCGGGGACCGAATACAGAAATTCTGTAACGAAAAAACCTCACGCTCCCCACTCCGACGGGCGGAGGTGTGGCTTGAAGGCATAGCATGCAATAGCTTTACCGCGGCAGTCCCCGAGTGACACACGTCTTTTTTTATTCATGTAACAAGATACTCGGTAAAATTATTTCCTGCCCTATCCATAAAAGATTTTTGTTTGTATTTTTTATAGCAAGTGATACTTTACAAACACGCTACGATGAGGCGAAGGACGCGGGTTTGAACCTTCGAAACTCACGATATTTTTTTTTCTATTCATAAAAAAAAATGTTACAATATTACTGTGTGACAAAATCTATGTTTATTTTTAGTATTCATCCCTATTTGTCTATAACTAATAAATTAATGTATTGCAGAGTGCTAGAAACGGTGAATTTCGAGGCAAAGTTCAGTACTTTACCGCAGTTCAAGCCAGAAGCGGCAAGTCCCAGCGGCATGGTCGTACCGCGAAGCCCACAGTTATATTTGCGAAAGAAACACGCTAAAATTGGTATGTGGTGTGTTTTAATTTTTAACCGACTTCAAAAAAGGTGAAAGTTATTAAAAGTATTTTTTTTGTAGGTTTCAAAATTTACACGAATTTGTAACCAAATCTTTTGAAATCAGAGCTTTGTTTACTTTAGTATTTAGATGATTAATAACGTTTCGAAAGACCTTATCTCAGAAACTTCTCATTCGATTTAAAATTAATGTGTTCACTGTTCTATCAAAAATACGAAAGTAATAATAAAACGCACTTTACTGCTATAACTTACGCATTTTATTTTCATTGCTATTCTGTTATAATTCAAATTTTAGAAGCACTCGATATTTTTTTACTAATATAATAATATACTTACAGAAGAAGAAACAACATCCGTGACGCCGCAATTAGAAGCGGAAGTGATGAACGGCAATGGCATCCCCACACCACACTCGTACGGCACCACACCGCACACTACCACCAAGCTCGTGGGCAACACTTTCTTCGGGCCGGACTTCAATATCGACACGTTTAGAGGTAAAATTAAGTTAAAATGTATAAAATAAATTGGGTTATTTTTGTTGAAGTGAAAACTTCTTTAGCGGCGTTGAGCACTTTTTCTGTAATGGGTATAAAATCTTAAACTCGCGTCAGGACACGTGACCTGATCGAAAAAGCGTAAGACGGATGGATATCAAACATGCTCAACGTTAATAATCAAGTTTTCACTTCTGCCGGCACTCCCGTCTGTGCAACCCGTCTTTTTTAGTATTTAATAAAATACGGTTTAACAGACTTAGAGGTGGGTCTGCTTAGCTGGCAATACCGGTGACACATAAGGCTGAATATAAAGTAGTTTTTATTTAATTTAAATATTTACAATTTGTTCTTAAAAGTGTATTTATAATTGATAAAATACAGTTTTATAGTAACAACAAACCTGCAAATTCAAATTCAAATCATTTATTTGTTAGAATTGTGGTAATACAGAAGATCACATCATTTGAATAAAATAGTCCACACAATTCGCCAAACAATTGGCATACAAATTTTTCACAATAATTACATTACACATTATAATATAATGCGTGTGAGTCCGCGCAGACACGCGTGGATAAAGTGCGTCAAATAGGGCAATATAATGTCAAAAAGCATTGAGGTGTCACCCCGCATGTATGCTTCTGGCGATTGAGGCGCTTGAAGTACGCTTATAATAAAAAAAAAACATAGTTTGTGAACATTGTCAATGTCATTGAGATAATATTACTACGTATGGGCGTATTCAGAAAGAAAGCTTGAAACTTATAAGCGCTTATAAG
>CAJQZN010018928.1:0-11215 GCA_907164685.1 Colias eurytheme | reverse complement strand
ACGAAATTATACAATGAAAATAATTGAACACAAACATAAGCTATATAGGTGCTTCTTGAAACAAATATGAAAGGTTTTGTCCGTTATTTTGTACACGAATGAAACCGCAGGACATACGTAGTTAGTTAGTTCATTATATTCTAAATTAATGTACCATGTTTTTTCTTTATTTCGAGAAAACATCACTGTAATTTCCAAACGAATGGTTATTCATTACGTGGGTCTTTTACTGGAAAAACAGAATATAAAAATTACATTATAACAACTGCGGGTTATAATTTCCACGAAAAAGTCCCTTGTTTTCTCTTTACTTGAATATTTTCTTTAGCATTTGTTTTTCTAATGTTATATTTATTCTGATTGTTTAGAAGCTCGCTTATGCCTACATAATTTGATTGTTTTTTCAGTTATAATACGTTTCTCGGTACGATTTTTGTAAATATATCCATCCCACACAGCTATAATAGCTAATAGGAAGTATAGCTTAGCTCGTTCCTCTCTCCCACGGGCCGATTCTGGTCAGCAACCATTCATAAAAATACATACTTAATACACTATATTTTACAGAGCTGCGGCTACTTCAAAGAGGCCCTTGTATGCATAGGCCCTGTAGCCACCGACCAGATCCGCGAAGCTGTCCAGCACACAGCTGGTGAAAAGAACATCGGCGTCTTCAGAATGCACTAATTTCTCTTTCGGAGTAAAATGAACAACCCATCCTTGAAATTACTCCAATTGTTCATTCTACTCTTACCGATTGTTCATTTATGAATAGAAATGTTCGTTCACTTTGTTCCTTTCTCTCATGAATCATGAACATTTTTATTCATAAATTTTACATTTCCAAATATGGTACAGTTATTGAAGATTTTTGAGATTTGAATATAACTGTATCATTTTCTAGGCCACTCGTTGATATATTATTCATTAATTAACATTATAGATGGAATATTTTTGACTATATTACGTAACAGATTAATAATTTGGTATTTTTTTCACAACACGGCAAACGATTAATGAATAATATGTCAAATTAAGGTCTACTTAATGAATCATCGCTTTGAAAAACGGTCAACTGAAAGTCCTTTTATTTATTTAAAATTACAAATATTTAGTAGAAAAAATAAGAGGTTTTATTTTCAATTATTGTCAAATTGCTGTAGACATAGTCATATTTAGATGTAACATTTTAATTATTCTATATCTTATGAATGTTGTTAAATAATAGACTATATATGTGTTTAAACTTTAATAAATTTAATAATAGAACGTGATAAGTCTTCAAATTTAATATATCCTGGCTGAGGCATTTATTAGATTTAAATAATATCGATGTTGATTCAAATAAAATAACATATCATATAGATTTATCGATTTGTAGAATAAGTTGGTGTAAAGATTATCTTTGCTTCTTTTATTAATAATTATAAGTACAGAAATAGGTTAGGAATTTCAATGACGTTTTGACTATGTGTGCAATGTTGTAAATGTGTGGGTTATGGATACAATTCGCTTACGCATAGTCAGACGTCAAATGTGAAAAAAATAAATATACTGTCTGCTAGGTGCTTAGGTAAACGATACATATCATTGTATTATTAAAACGTAGAAATAACATTTAAATACATATCAGAGACTATCAGAAACCTATGTTCGCGATCTCGAAAAAGCGCGGGAATACTTGGAATTTTCTTCTAAAAATAACATAATGGATATTTCCCGCGTATTTTCTAAAGATCGGGACGGCTTCCTTTCTTACCGTAAAATGTTTGCCTAATAACTGTGATGGTGTATTTTTCTGACATTGAAATAATCTATTTTTCTGCCAAAATTTAACTGTTAAAGGTATGAAATATCTTCTGAATGTTAATTCAAGGTTGGGCCTAAGCTTCGGACATAGAAATATGGTCGCCGTTAATCTTGTCATAGTAATAAGTCTTCATATTACTTGTATTGAATAATATGTGTTATATTAAATGAATTATGTCAGCAATCGTGTTTTATTTTTGTTTACTTAACATACCTTGTTCTTAACAACAGGGTTGCCTGGAAGAGATTGCTTTAAAGCAATAAGGCCGCCTTTTCGTACATATGTGCCTTCGTGATTGTTTCTTCTTTTTTTTAATTATTGTACCTATTTTCTTATTCTCTGTCTGGTATATATGTACAATAAAGTATAAATAAATAAAATAAATACCTTCTACCAAAGACATGCAGTCTTTATATTACGTATTGACTTGAAAAAAATTACACATTTCTTGAACATATTATATGTATATTATTTACATAATAGTATCTCATTTGTTTCCCAGAAAAATTTAATCGAAACATTGCCAAACACAATAAATAAAACATATCAATGCATTCGAATATTTATTAACTCTTGTAAATATCGACATCAAGAATCAAAATAATATAAATGACAAAAATACACAACTTTTTAACATTAGAATATATGTAGGTACATATATTATGAAATTCAGATTATATTCAGTATCAGTTACAAAACTTATAAATGCATACAAAATTAATATAGAATTGCATACAAATATTGCACTCTTTCATTTTATACTAATACTATATTTTGAAGACAATCATATTGTAAAACTTCATACGATCCATACTTATTATGTAGATACTATCTTTTAAACCACATTAGTTTAATGTTTAATAATATCACATACAATATTATACAATGAAACATCATATTCATACCTACAACATAACATATTAAAATTACTAGCTTTCCGCCCGCGGCTTCGCCCGCGTTTTCAAAGAAAAATCCGTTCCCGTAGGATTTCCGGGATAAAACCTATCCTATGTCCTTTCTCGAGTATCAAAATATCTCTATACCAAATTCCATGCAAATTGGTTCAGTAGTTAAGGCGTGATTAAGTAACAGACAGACAGACAGAGTTACTTTCGCATTTATAATATTAGTATGGATTTATGTTGTAGGTACATGTTCATAAATAGCTTAAAAATCCAGTCAAAGACAGCTTCAGTCGTTTCAAAAGGTCTTTAATTTATCCGATCAAAAAGGGAGGCGGTGGGGGGTAGAAATAGGGTAGTGGAGGGGGAAAGGGGCGGTAGAAACCCCCGTAACCCAAACCAAAACCGAAACCACGGGGGCGTCCATAGCCGTAGCCGCCATACCAGTGTCCTGTTGTTGTCTGGAAGAGAAATTATTTGTTAATAAGCTTGACTATTTTAACGTGTGGAAAAATGGACCGAATTTGAAAAATAGTTTTTATTTATACAATCTATCAGTACAATTTTGAAGCTCTATTTCTTAGGACTTTTAAAATTAAAGAAAAATCGCAAAGCGTTGCGTAGCGTTTTTATTAGATCACAATATGGATCGCGGCTTCGCACGCTTTGTCTAAAACCTAATAAATTAATAATATGTCGTCGTCGTCGTCGTCGTGTCAGCCGTGGGACGTCCACTGCTGGACAAAGGCCTCCCTCAGGGTTTTCCACCACGCCCGGTCACCGGCGGCCTGCATCCAGCGGCTCCCTGCCACTCGGACCAGCCCCCCTAGTCAAGTGGCTTTCGTTTAGCGTAGCGTTCAATAGAATAGACTACGAATGTATGAGATTGACGTAGGCTGTAGATAAACGTATCTACAGGTTACGTCAATCTCATACATTCGTAGTCTATTCTATTGAACGCTACGCTAACAGAAAGCCACTTGACTAGGGGGGCAGGTCGTCTGTCCATCTTGTGGGTGGACGTCCCACGCTCCGACGTCCAGTACGTGGTCTCCATTCGAGAACCTTTCTGCCCCAACGGCCATCGGTTCTGCGGGCTACATAGCCCGCCCATTGCCACTTCAGCGTGCTAATCCGGCGAGCTATGTCGGTGACACCGGTTCTCCTACGGATTCCTCATTTCTGATTCCGAGCATAGCCCTTTCCATAGCAAATTGAGCGACGCTGAGTTTGTGCACAAGGCCCAGGGCTAGAGACCACGTTTCTGTACCATATGTCATCACCGGCAACACACATTGCTCGAAGATGTAGTATATTATTATACATATGTAGTATATTATTAATTTATTAGGTATATATATAACCTGTTGTTAGGGATATATATAACCTGCCTCTTGAACCGCTCTATCTATTAAACAAAGCTGCATCAAAATCCGTTGTGTAGTTTTAAAGATTTAAGCATACATAGGGACATTGGCATAGGTATAGGGACAGGGAAAGCGACTTTGTTTTATACTATGTAGTGAAGCCGGCCCTGTATACACCCGGGGCTATTATAAATGGCCTTTGAATCGGAACTGTTATTGAATTTACCAATTTAAACTACATAGTTAAAATCTCTCGATTGAGGTATTTTGACTATGAATTTATCTGCTATACAATATTTTTATTAAGTTACCTAGAAAAAAGTATATTTTTATTGAATTTCAGGATGTTGAAATACTAATGAAACTACGTTATTTATTTGGCATGAATTTAACATGGATTTTGTATAGGTACGCATACCTACTTTACGAGTAAAACTGCGTGTTGAAGCTAATAAGATTTTAATAATTATCCAATTTTATTAATAATCCTACTGATATTATGTAAGTATGTATGTTTGTTACTCCTTCACGCAAGAAATACTGAACCGATTTTCATAAAATGTGGCACACATATAGAGTGTAACTTGGATCAACACTTATGATTTTTAACACGAAAATCTCACGAGGACGGGAACTATGCGGGCTTTTCTTTGAAACGCGATCGAAGCCGCGGGCGGAAAGCTAGTATCATATAAATCGAGACTTACACGAAAAATAGTTTACACAAATAATATTCAAATTCATCGTTTACATTTCTATATATAATTTGTAGAAGAAAAGCTTTCTATATCTAGAAATATCTTGAATAAATTTCACAGCCCATTTAACTTTACGAGCTAACTTCAAATAGGACACCTACGCAAAACCTTTTGTAAGAAATAATAAAAGATATAAAATACAAGCTACAGTCCACTGTATCAATAAAAACACCAAAAACAAAGACAAAACAAAGATGGCAGCTTTATTGCAAATAATCATGAAAGAAAGAAAACAATACGCTAGGGAAAAAAGCATTATATAATACTTTGACATTGAGTTTATATTTTCATTGCATTTTTAATTAAATTATTAATTGAATAATTGTGTTTTTATAAAATAGTTGTTTTATCTCTCAAAGACCGAAAATACTCATGAACAAATAATTATCGTGAAAAAAAAACTAATAGAAACACGCTTAAACTAAAGCCTAAACTCATGAAATTATTATAATATTGTCATCGGTCTTTGAGAAGTGTACAAAGCTTGAATTAAATCTGGTTGTTGAAAACTAAATTCGATTTTAAAGAAGTATACCATTGAAGCTAATAAAAATGTTGAAAATAGCTCACAAGACGTTGTGGTCATAAAGAGCTACACTACAACGCTAAAAATTGTGTTCCGCGCGGTTTCACCCCCGTGGCTCCACTCCTGTTGGTCGTAGCGTGATGATATATACCCTATAGCCTTCCTCGATAAATAAGCTATCTTACACCGAAAGAATTTTTCAAATCGGACCAGTAGTTCCCTAGATTAGCGCGTTCAAACAAACAAACAAACAAACAAACTCTTCAGCTTTATAATATTAGTATAGATTTAATAAAATAACAAGTGACTTACTTGAATAAGAACAATCAAAACTAGTAATAAAACACACACACTAACCGCTTTCATTTTTACTTTTTATATTAAAAAAAAGTCTAAAGCTGTGTGAAATAATGAATCTTAGTGATGTGACTGAAAATATCGATGTTACATTTATATACAAACTACTAAATTTATAGTTCAAACAATTACATAAAACTTTATTATTTCTATGAAATAGAGTTCAAAATAGATCAAAAATTGAAATGAGCACTTAGTACCTTTTGAATCCAAGATAGTTTTTAGCATTAGAGTGATAATTAAAGGACATAGAACCAGAAAATGATTTGCGTTTTAATGTTGATTGTTTTTTGTTTCCTATGAAATATTTTGCAAACAAATTCTAATGAGTAATCATTAGAATTTGTTGTGTTCAAGGTGTTAGATAGCCTATTTATCAAGGAAGGCTATGTGCCTATGTATTATCACGCTAAGACCAACAGGAGCCGAGCCACGCGGGAAAAACCGCGGGGCGCAGCTTGTTTTAAATAAACTTGCCAACATTATACTTAAGCCACAGAATACTTAATAGTAACTAACGTTACTTTAGCGTCCACTCCAACACTATTTGTAACTACTGAACTAAAATTATTTTCGTTATTTGCTGATCAACGATAGTATATTTTAAATTTAATTTTTATTGATATAATATTATGTATGAATGTATGTGAGAATTTCAATATTATATGACGTGGTTAGTAGAAAAATAAGCTGAAGTGTTTGTTTGTTTGAACGCGCTAATCTCAGGAACTACTGGTCCGAATTGAAAAATTCTTTCGGTGTTAGATATCATCAACAGAAGCGGAACCACGCGGGTGAAACCGCGGGGCTCAGCTAGTACATAGATATTACTTATGTTCATAATATGTATATTATGAATCGATATACTGCAAAATGGGGAATACCCTAGTTAAATATAACTTAGAACAAAAGTCACCTTGTAGATGACAGAGTCAAGGCAGATCGTGGGGATTTCCTTTGTTAAATAAAATTAGATACTTCGTAATAATTCAATAAGAAATCAGAGTATACAGTGATTCACAATCTATACTGATAATATAAATAAAAGTCTGTCTGTCTATTACGTTTTCAGCACCTATCTATACTTATATTATAAAGCTGAAGAGTTTGTTTGTTTGAACGCGCTAATCTCAGGAACTAAACTGGTCCGATTTGAAAAATTCTTTCGGTGTTAGATAGCCCATTTATCGAGGAAGGCTATAGTCTATAATATATTATCATCACGCTAACACCAACAGGAGCGGAGCAATGCGGGTGAAACCGCGGAGCACAGCTAGTTTCAAATAAAGTTTTACATTGGAATAAAAAAATGTTGTGTGGTTTTATGAAACCACGGTAAAAGTGAAACTTAGGCACAAAATTATCGTATTTGTACGATAATTATCGTACGGTTCGACCGTCACGCGACATGCGCTACACAGACCAAAAAGTTTGAGACGATGTAATAAAAGTTTCACTTTAAAAGTTTCACTTTAAAAGTTTCACTTTAAAAATAAAACACACAATATTATATACATAATACCTATGAATATACGTTAAACGGTTATATAAAGTATTAAGCCTGCTTTGTAGAAATTTAAATAATTATGTACTAAAACCTTCCTCGTCAATCAATCAATCTATCTTTTAAAAAAAAACATCACAAACTGTTGCGTAGTATTAAAGATTTAAGCATACATAGGGATATAGGGACAGAGAAAGCGACTTTGTTTTATTCTAGGTACATATTTGTATGGTATAAAACTAATTTTAAGTGACAATACTCCTGACTCATATTTATTATTCTAACTAATTATTCTACGTTCATTTTGTGAATTAATAATAATTATTGTATGCTATGTACTTAGTTATAGTAAAAACATGAATCCATACTTAATACATATTATAAATGCGAAAGTAACTCTGTCTGTCTGTCTGTTACTCAAGAACCAATTTGCATGAAATTTGGTATAGAGATATTTTGATACCCGAGAAAGGACATAGGATAGGTTTTATCCCGGAAATCCTACGGGAACGGGTTTTGCTTTGAAAACTAGTGTTCTATAATTTTGATCTTAATATCTTTGTATGTACCATGAGGTACCATGTTTTTATGCAATAAATGATTTATTTATTTATTTATTTAATATTTTATTCGTGGTGCATACAAGCTTTACATTTCAATAAAAACATTATAATAATAGAACGATTGTATGAAGTACTGAAGTATATTGAGAATATTACATTTTCCCGAAACTATACAAAGAAATCTAGAAATTTCCAGATCTAGTTTGACCTGTAACCTATATGAAGGTAGCCGGGCGAGCTGAATCGACCCATTGCAACATTGCAGATGCGCTCTTGATACTATAGTGATGTGTTTTATCGATAAAATAAACTATCGACAATTCTTTATTTTAAATTTTGTGATTGTATTATGTGAGCAGTAGTGGTATGAATAATCCTCGCTTCTACGCTCACGCGTATCACGCGCGTATCATCAGACAATCACTTTATAAAGAGAGGAATCAAAAGTGATGGAGCTTAACATGTTTTCTCTCGTACATTATGTCTATACTCACTCTCTCTATATTTAATCTGTCAACAAAAGTTCAAGCACTTAACATTCCCTTAAATAAAGGATGGAGTGAGCGTGAAAAGAGAGCGAAATAATTTCAACTAGAGCCTATGTTAAAACTTGAAGTACTTAAAAGTTAGAAAATGTCGTGTACATGCTACAATTGACCTTGATCTAGATTCTAGATTCTAGAAGTAAAAAAATTCAAGTTTCAAGTTCAGTTTATTACTGTTTTCATGGCAATCCTGAATAAAATATTCGTGACATACTTTTAAATTATTGTATAAGTAATAAAATATAACAAGGCATTAGGCAAATACTTACCTAGATTGTAGTTAAACCGAAAACTATATTGTACTTAGTGCCGATCGTGTTTCGTATGACATAATGACATTTTCTTGAATCTTTTCTTTAAATTATATACCGTAAATACATACAAATGTTATAATATTGACATATTTATTTCACCATGTTTACCAATTTACAGAATGTTTGACATTGGTTTAAATTACAGAGATAGATAATTGCCGAATTTTAAAATAAGATTAATTTTGATACTTATTCTTAATTAATAGTTAGTTCTTTATTAGTTATGTATTTGGGTGTAGTGGTATATTATAAGTATTTATTTATCGACAATCGATAAACGAATTTCGCCATCACTAGACATCCTGTTTCCCGTTTACGTCACTATCGTACTTGACCTATGATATCTAAACCAAGCTAATCAGGACACTGCATTCGAAACACGACCGTGTTGCCTTCAAAATAGAGTCTGATTTACGTAAAACAATATTAGATCTAAAATAAACGGGAGACACGCTTTTATCAAGTTGGAAATGTCTTTCCCAACATAAGAACTATTTAAATACGTATAGTTTCATCTTTATTACGCCTTAAAGACTAGCGCAAAGTGGAAGATATTAGAATAGCGTCTAAGGAAACTCATTTGAAGAAATTTGAAACGCCTGACAAAATGTGTTAGCAAAGTTTGTGAAACGAATATCATATTTTATTTGTGGTAGGAGACATAAATGTTGAAGACGTTTCATTGAAGCCTCAAGGGAAGGATATAATATTACATTTCCTTCAAATCATAACCGATATTTTATCTCCGAATACAATATTGGAACTAGATATTTTGTCAAAGCGTACAAAAATTTCAATCGTAGTATAATATTACTTAATTTTATTTATATAAAATTGTTTTTTTCTTGAACTTGTATAATATACTAGATGTGCCCCGCGATTTTACTCGCATTACTCTGTTTCTATTGGTCTCAGCAGTGATAATTTATGAATCGTCAAAATACAGAGAAATAATAATTATTAACCATCGGTTCGGAAAACGGTTTCTACAGGGAAGGAATAGCAAAAAACTCCATATTATTATGTAGTTGCTCTTTTCAAATCATATCAATATACCTATTTACTAAAAATAAAAATTATGAATCTGCTACAGTTTAATTATTCGTGACAATTTCATCTGGATAATTATAATTTAAGATTTAAATGGAGCATATTATTATTAAGATGAAGAGCATATAATAATTAAATTATTCAAAATCATTCTAAATGTGGTTTCGGCCTTCTTTCTTAAAAAAAAGAAAGTCGTAAACATATTCGCACTTTATAATATTGATATTAGTATATTAATGATGTTATTTATTTCAATCCAATTATATTTTTGCTCTCAAAATCAAAGCGACCGTCAAACAATGATAAATAACCTATAATTATTTTAAATTAAACGTCCAAAAAGCCGAATTGAGTTATGGGTCTGCATTTTGGCAAGGTGCAACGACCGAAACAGGTTTTAGGACGAAAATTAAAACGATTGATACCTACTAAGAAATGATGCGCGGATGTCATTTGAGTTTCTTTCCTAACGAGAGTATTAAAAAAGGTATTAATTTTGATAACTATTCAGAACCAAATGCATAGATATTTCTTTTATTATAAAGTACGAATTAATACATGAAATTTTATATTTTATGGGTAAGTAGGTATGTATATTATGTTACGCCGAAATTATCGAGCGAAAAATTAACAACGCGTGGCGGTCGTGGCCAAAGTAAGAGATCCACAACGCGTAATACAAATTTTTGTTATGGTTATAACTTATAATGAAAACGCACAAGACACGTTGTGATCAGGGGCGTAGCTACCGCCGTATCTGCCGTATCAATTATACGGGGCTCCCGCGCCAAGGGGGCCCCCAACGTGCGCTTTTGTGAGAAATCTTTACCCTTCCTAAGGGCCCCCAAACAAATTTTTATATGGGGTCCCGCCAAGGCACGCTACGCTTCTGGTTGTGATAGCAAAATATCGGTATTCGGCAACATGCTATTCGACCACGATACATTTACACGACACACATACAGATTTACACGACAGACAGACCTTTATCACATGAAAATATTTATTATTTAACGTTCAAACGATTTTAATAATTTTATATTCCCGGTTCCATTATTTAACAGGAACCTTCTAGAAAATTCGATCAACGGAAAAGACCAAAGGAACAAACAACACGTAGTATGAAATATAAAATTGAAAACAAAGCCCAACAAATTTCCCGTTGTTACCGTATCGGAAAGCGTCGTTTGCTGCTCAAAAATAAATAAATCCTTCTATCTATTTCTGATAGATGTGTATAGGGCTGCTACTAGCTAGTTTTTGAAATAGATCTTGTTTTACTTTGACTGCACGAGGCCAACGTAAAAGCTATAGGAGTGAAACAAATACTGATATAATATAATTATTATCGATAACTAGAAAAAAATCTTCACCAAATTACCAAAAACGAAATTCTTTCGTTAACATTAGAAAGTACACACAAAACACGAATTTTTTAAAATTTTCATTCTTTATAATAAGGATAATCTAGGTATATAAAAACTAGATGTATCCTTATTAATTAACAATAACTGAATAA
>CAJQZN010018926.1:0-17801 GCA_907164685.1 Colias eurytheme | reverse complement strand
AGATTAAAGATGGAGAACAATAAAAGACTTGTAATTACTGCATGGTACCATAATAACTTTTTTCCACCCTAGCTTTAACTCATCTAATGTTTTCTAACGAAGAGTGACACAAAGTGAACCACAAACTAACCGCAATATCCTCATTTTATGCACCGCTCTCCTCATCGAGTTACGGCTATTTGAAACAAGATAAAACCTGCGATATAAACAAACACATGATGGTAGGACACCACAATAGCAAATGCAAACTTTTATCAGATTAAATGTCAACAAGCTGCAATATTTTGTGTGGAAAAACGAAAGTTGCCGAGTGTATTGCAGAGATAAGGCCGGAGACTCGTTGAGACGGTTAATCATACTGTTTGAAATCACGTCGAGATAATGGTCGCATTGCTTGTGGCCACCGCGCGTGCCGTACTCTCGCATGCATCTCGCAATTTATTGCTATATGCTTAATTAACTGTAATACAACTTTCCCTTGGCTTTGTTTATGTAAAGTTTAGTAGGATGCGTCGCATGCATGCTATTTGCATCGTACTTCGTTGAGATCATTTATGTAATGCGACTTGGTCCCACAGTCGCGATTACGATCGCAATCATGGCTATTAGAAAGGCTAAATTAGTTGGAGTGCTATTTCCCGATGAGTACTTTCAACTCGTAATTTTCTTTCTCTAAGCTTTTTCTGTGCCACATAGAATTATTAGTTTTCAGTTTTCACAGTAATAAGCACGTATAAATTTAACAATTAAAGTTTGTGTCCAAAATAATATTCTAAGCTTTAATTTAGCTTTGTTTGACTGTTAGATTCTCGTTTCTGAACCGTCGAACTTCTAGGATTGAACGTGATTGAACTCTGTTGAAGGGTTGCAAATTTTAATGAGGCTAGAGAAGTATAAGAATAGATATAATTTATACATAGGTAGGTACTTACCTACAATATACCAACATGGAAAATGTTAAAAAAATAATGAAGGGAACCATTATGCGAATCCGATGCGGGTCGCTAGTCGATTTATAAAAATATAGGTACATCGTAGGTATAGGTATATCACAGCTGTATCACAATTACTTACTCATTAAATTTTAATGTAGGTGAGTCATACTGGTGTTCTAACAAAGAGAATTAATTTTTGTGGCGACTTTCACCGAGTGACACAAAGAGCTAATAAAACGTTCTTGTTTATTTTTAAGAAGTTTCCCACAGTGCGGCACCAACCACGGCTATAAAAACATGGTAATGATGCCAATGGGCACAACGGTTTTTAACCTATAGGTATTTAGTTCAAATACAAGCCTTAAATGTACGGACTTAAATAGATTTATCCATTTTTAAGAGCAAAAGATATTTAGCACTCCTCATTTTTCAGGTTAAAGAAGGTATACCTATTCTTATTTAGCAAAATAAAGGTAACCTGGACATTGACCTAAGAAGGCTAATGATCCTTCGTCACGGCTCCTAAGTTCCATTCAAGCGAAGCTAGACAGACTGATCAGGAAAGCACTATCAATATCGTTTATATGTCAGTCTTTGTATTATGTTAC
Source organism: Colias eurytheme (assembly GCA_907164685.1). NCBI lineage: Eukaryota > Metazoa > Arthropoda > Insecta > Lepidoptera > Pieridae > Colias > Colias eurytheme. Next base: position 16,258 of record CAJQZN010018926.1, on the reverse strand, counting down.
CAACATAATGATACATAACGAGTTTACACAACAAAAACTACATTTATATCATCTACATTTATAATCACAAAAAATCGCTTGATGTTTCAATAATATTTTTTTTTGCGGCATTTGTGTTATCTGTTACATAACTAATGAAAATAATTTTGTACAGCCAGGTCAGGTCAATGTTTGCCAAAAGTAAGGATTTTCTTTTTTAGCAAGATTTAAAAGGTACCTAGCATTGCATGTTTTTTGAATACAATACACTTGAGTGCCCCGTTTCGCTAGTGAAAGTTTTGAAGCTTTGCACATAATAACATTTTGAATGGTTCCTAACCCGCCTTCGGCTACGCAATGCGTGATCCAGTGTTGCCAACTTTATTTTCTAGAGGATCGTATCACACACTAGGGAAAATCGTATTTTACCAAGAATTCTAGAAAAAAAATAGTACGTTTTAAAAAATTCAATAAAACTACAGCAAATTATTTAAATAAGAAATGTAATTGTACTTTTTAATAGAATGAAATACAAAGTTTTAGATAAATAAAATTTATCTATTATAATTAAATCACTAATTATTATTATATTACACAGCAGTGCCATGTATTTATTCTTTTGTACATACTTTTACCATTCACTGTATCTATCATTAATTTATTTCGAATTTTTGTTTTCATTAGATTGACGTAACTGAATACTCGATCGCATTCGAAAAAAAGTTTAATGCTCGTTCAAGTTAAAATGGTTGGATGAGTGCATTATGAATAAAAAAAAAGTTTAAGGCTTGTTCAAATCAAAAAGATTGTTATTGTTTTTTATATCAACAAATAAAATTAATCGAAATTTTTTTTTTCCATGTTATTCTAATATTTGAAAAGATCGTATATTTTGCGTACGATTAGGAATTTACGATCGTACATCGTACCAAAGCCAAAAAGGTCGTATAAATACGATTTAAATAGTACGGTTGGCAACACTGGCGTGATCATGATCGTGTCAGTGGGAACCGTGATGACGAGCGTCGTGTAGGTATTTATTTATGGTAATTAATGTAAATCTGCACATTTCGTGTTTTGTTTCAAATATGGTTTGCTGTATTATGCATAAACAAAGTACAATTAACACATTACATCACAATGGATTCTGCACACGATAAGAGTTATAAGAAGAAAAAAGTTTAATTTTTAACATTTATGATGATGATGAAAATACATTGAGACCAATTTCAATGATGTACAATTTTTTCAAAAAAAAAATATGTTGTACAAATAGGTACCCGTACATCTAAGAAATCCCTGGTGTAATTCAGAGAGTACATAAAGAGTACATTCTACACTTGAGTTAGGGACTGAAATAAGCGGTTTATTAAGAAAAATATAATACTTATTTAGTTATAAAACTAAAGTTATGAATAAAAATGTGGTACATACCGTGACTCGCCATACTAGGAAGGTGGTGTGATCGCGAGGAACAGTCCTGAATGCTGCATCCACAGGAACTCTGGCCTGACCATTTTCTTCATCCTGCGCCACAATATTTGTTATCACCATTTTGTAACACTATTAAACAGTACACAAAATAGATTAACTACACATCTAAATTTATTCGGTGCGTACAACACACATGCTTTACTACCGGCGAAATTACTCAAGATCGTGTCATTTGACGGTAGGAGTCGTGAGATAATAATTGACAATATCTTACGAGCGTAACATATTGACATTATAAAATAGCAATAGGTATTATTGTGATTACCTATGTTATTTTACCGGATCGTTCTAAAGTTCAATTAGAAAATCAATAATTTATCGAGTTTTATAATTTGATCTACTTAGCTATTGATAATAATCATTGTGCTGATGAGATACCATCAGAGTAATTCGATACCAGGATAGTGGGAGGACTAATAATTTTAAATGATTCCTAACTTTTTAAAAGTATCAATAAAATATTAAATGGTTTATGTTAATTTGGTGACATTCTAGAATAGGCATCCTTAATGCATTTAAGTGAGTAGGTAGGTACTTTGCACTTTGCAGACATAAGCAAGGAGAACCTGTAGGTATTATTATTACTTAAATCACTAAAATAGTTCACATTATTTAGCATTTTTTTCCCACCAGATAGAGAACTATTGTTCTGTGCCTTGAGATTTTTAACTAAATCACAACGGGTCATTTGCTCCGATTTCCTAAAAGAAAACCCATACTATTTCCTTACTAATACATTTTGTTGACTGATACTAATGGTCTCAAATAAAGATTAATTGGATTAATAGCTCACAATAGCCGTTAGCTTACAAAGAATTCAAAGGGTATAGGTACCTACCATGACCTCCGCCCTAATCGTATCTATCTAATAGGTCCAGGGAGTGGCTATATTGCAGAATACTCTAATGTGGAACAAGGAATGACGCCATTCGTTTCATCAAGATACAAAATGTATACGAATTCTGTAGATAATCGCGAACAATGGTGAATAATTATGTCAAATTCTATTCAAAAGATAGGCGTGACGCTCTGATATATCTGATGTGCCATTATATAAAAATATCTAGGTAGGTACTATTCCGTATTGTATGTTCCGGTACAAGGTTGTTCAAATGATTTAAAAATAACAGAATTAGTCATATACACAGAGGTATAAGGTCCATGGTATTATGATGTAAAAATTACAAGCTTAGGTATTATTAGATATTGACATAGACCTAGACTTCGTGAAATATATATATAAATTATAGATATAAAATCATATCACGTATGTCCGTCTGTTTACATATACGAGTGTCGGAAAGGGCTCGACCAATTCGGAAGAGTCTCTTAATTAATGAGAGGTAGCTAATATGATAAGGAGTAACTGAGGCGCTTTTCATTATTTTGAAAGGCTTAAATTAATCCTAGATCAACAATTTGAAAGAGACAAAATACTTGTGTTTTAAAGGATAGTGCGTGAATTTCTGGGAGCTTAAAGTTCACTTGCTTCGTCTGACTTTTGCTGTCAACCAACGCACATAATATTTTAAACATTCATCCATATTTACCTACATTACCTATATGTAAACATGCGATGTTTTGTTTACACAAATATTTTAGTTAATAATTTATGATAATCTATACCTATGGCATAAGTATTATTAATAGACTTCATACTAATTACTTGCTCAGCGCCTATTTCCAGGATATGCATTTTGGCCACGGTCAGGGAAGACGCGCTTCCATAACCTAAACGCACAATCGTCAAACACAACGCAGTCACTAGCGAAGCACTGAAAGTGTCTCAATGCGACCGAACCGTCCATGCACACTTCACAGACTAACCACCGGCGATCGCACGAGAAAAAGAAAATTGTTTCACGCTGACTGCACTTACATATTTTATTAAATAGAGGAATAAATTAAGGCCCGCGAAAGTCTGCCGTGTACGATTGATGGCTGCGGCGATTTTCATCTCACGGTGGCTTCAGTTTTTCAGTTTAATTGTAATTAACAGTAAATAATTATTAATATCTGGAGCAGCTGATGCATAACTTTGATTGCACAGTAGGCTGTTTTTATCTCGAGCTTGATGGATTGTCTCATTAAATTACTTATTTGTGAGCGAGAAGATGTAACTATATTAGTTACTGGGGTGTCTCGTAATTATAGTTACTCGTAATTTGCTAAACAATGTTCTAGATTTTTTAAGTCACGATGATTATCTTTATCTCTACCACTAGACACGATTTGACCAATTTCGTTGCGAGCGAAACAAGTTAGTGTAATAATTACTATCTACTTTAAGATTTATTTTGAAGTTGGTTAATATAATATGATATCTTTATAAAAGATCTAAAGACTCTAAAGTAAAAGTTATTAAACATCATTGAAAGTAAATGAAGAATCTATCGAACCTGATACGCATCCATCGGTGTTGGTTGCAAATTACACTTTCCCTAGCGCCGATCGGTTATCAGGCTCGAGGCTCTTGTGCACATGATGCTGCTTCGCTGTGCCACTCGGACTGCTGCGAAATATTTCGTGACCAATTGGTCTGCCATGTGCCACAGGATGTACGCTCGGACGCGCACTTTGTACCATTCCATACACGTTCACTTTCGTTTGTTGGATACGGGCGATAAAACCATCATAACACCGAAAAGTGATATCGGATTTCATAACTCAAATTTCAAACGGTGCACGCCAATTTTATATTCGAGACAATTTGTATCACGCAATAATTCGATTTAATTGGATGCTGTCTCCGAGGTTCTTGGTAATCATTAAAAATAAAAAGTTTTCTCAATGCTACTATATTTCATTTTTTACAAATGAAACATACCTACTTACATCCATACTTATATGGGCGTAGCTACTGCGGTATCAGCTGTATCAAGAAAATGATTGTATGTACCTATACGCTAAAGATATTTCGTTATTTCAGACGTATGTAAAAAACCGGCCAAGTGCGAGTCTGACCAGCACACCGAGGGCTCCGGACAAACCTATTTTTTACGATGTTGTAACTTTAAATTTATGCTTTTAGCAATTTTCCCTTTATCTGTGCTATAAAACCTTGCTTCGTACCAAAATTCAAGACCCTATGATCACGGAAAGAATCATGTAGGTAGGTTTTGATTCCCTTGCGCATGTCGAAATTTGCAGCACAAACGGGTGTATCTTTTGATTGCGTGGGCTTATAAGTTTGATTGTATCACAGCTACAAGGGACGACTTGAGTATTCAATATAAATTTCAGCTAGATACATCCACGCGTTCCTGAGAAAACCATTTTTCTTGACAGACAGACAGACATATGGACAACAAAGTGATACCTATAAGGGTTCCGTTTTTCCTTGTGAGATACGGAACATGTTTGGAACTCTAATAAATAAAAATAGGTACCTACCAGCTACCAATTTCCTCCATATTGTCGTTTATAAATAGTCGAAAAAGTATTTACTTTAAAGTTAGCAGATAACCCGGAAGAAAAAACAATAAAATATGTGACAAAGTCATTATTTACGTTTAGTAATTTCGGTCAAATTTAATAATGTACACAGACGATAATAATTCAGATAGGGAATGCGAATTTGATGAATTAAGTCCGGAAGACAGTCCCAATGTTACAAAGAAATCGTTATCCACGGTTGGCTTTAGAAATAATGCAGAAAATCAATGTGCGCGACCGATGGCATTACGGGCTACTCAATCGTTTACAGGAGCAGTTGAAGAGTTGAGATTTTGTGGCAATTTCCAAAGAATGGGTATAGGTAATAATAATTTAACATCGTCACCTAAGACAGCACCAGTATGCCCATGTGGTTGTCTTCTCAAACCCGCAGTCACTGGGCCATTCAGAACTAGAGAAAAATCTACCCTCGCTCTCCACGTCGTTTCGCCCGAAGTTTTAAACCATCACGGATATAACTTTGAACCCAATGAAATAGCTATGTTTTGGAAGAAAGATTGCAGAATGTTTTTATGGAAAGGAAAATCGAAAATCAAAACTATTAACTCTGATAAATAATGATAATAAGGATTAATATCATTGAAAAACCCATCAATATTTTGAAGTAATTTATTAGTTAAATGCAAATAAATATCTATGTATTTAATCAACAATGTGTTTCATTTATTTCCTACCAAATTCGAAAACCTTACATTACTGTAATGTTTGAACAGTATCCAAGGGTTGCTTCTCTACACCAGGCATTGCTGCTTCTTCTGATTCACCACAAGAAAATCGAACATAGTCAATAATTTCAACTTTGTTTTGCTCCAAAATTTCTAGAACAGTGTATGAAGGATCTAATAAATATTCTTGATAGATCAAACACGTTTCGTCATCTGAATTTTTAGCTTGTTCATCTTTTTCTTTGTTACCGATCTTCAATGGAGCACAACCTACAATATGTTGGCATAATTGTCTCCCGATATCTTCGACGTCATTTGGTTGCTTGTAGGCTAAGAGCGCGCCATATTTTCCCGCTGAATAGTCTCCAGGAACAGCTGGAGCTGGATGAGTGTACGCAGATATTTTTACATCATTGCTGTTTGCTTTCCAACACTCTGCACGCCTGAGCACAGCATTTTCTCCCACTGAACCGATGAAGAGAGCTATAACTTCAGATAGTTTCTTACCATCAATACTAAGGTTCCCCAATTGCTCACTGTCCAGTTCCATCTAAAAATAAAGTACATTATTATTTTTCTGCAAATATTAAAATCATGATATCCATAATTATTAAGTGTCTCGTAATTATTATACTTAGTCGCCTTATAAAAATTCAAAAGTGCTTTTAGAAGGAGTCTACTTAAATAAATAAATGTTTGAGTATAATATCTTGTAGAGCCCACACAATATTATCATTATGGTTAAAAAACATTCTCTCCAGTTACGGACGCATTCTTAAATCCGATAAAAATGAGTTTTTTTCATCAGTAAGTATAGTTTGTGATGAAATAAAATTGATAAAAATCTCGTAATAGTGAAAAATTGGTATGAATTGTGGATGTGCATGGATATTTGATGCTGTAAAACGATGACACTCAATATATGTATAGATATGGGGCTCAAACTTGATGATATGGAACTTCATTCGGAATAATTTTTCTACTACTATTTACATAAATTTAATACCCTCAATAAATAAACTAAAAAATTAAAAATGAATAATCTAATTTACTGATGTGATATTGAGTGTGGTATCAAGCATTATTTTATTTTGTCACTCTGCTAACATTGTATTGTAAGTTCTTATGAGAAAACATGCAATACGCACAATGGCTTATCTGGTTTGAGAATGCTACCATAAGCAAATATCTTACATTATTGTACAAATTAACCACACAATAAGTGAAGATATAAAATCGTTAAGAAACGCGCATATCGAAGAATAGTTCAAGATGTGGCATTTTCTCACAGGAGACCAGTGTTTCTGGTGTGAACTAAAATAAGTTGAAGATGTAATACAGCAAATATCATATTTTACTTACTTTTGTAATAGGTCCTTTAGCTTGCATGTGTGTGTGGGCGAATTTATAACAAGCAAGTGTAGCATCTTCCATCATTTTGTGGAACTTTTCGTTTTTAGCCACAAAGTCAGTTTCGCAGTTAAGTTCTACGAGAGCTCCATGGTTCTTGTCAAATTTAACAGCAACCAGCCCTTGTAGTGCTTTCCTTCCGGCTAGTTTTGTTGCTTTTGCCCAACCCATGGCCTGTGCTTGCTCATTCAGCCATGCTTCAGCCTGAAAATTCACAATAGTTATTTAAGTAAAATTGTCAAACGATAAAATATTTTTTGTAGTTTGTTGATATAATATTAGCTTTACACAATTAAGTTTGCTCTTTAATCATAATTGATTTGAAAAATAAATGTTGTTCAAATTAAAACTTTTCTATTATTCTAAAAGCATGCAACATAAATAAATGAGTTGTTTTCCTACTCTCCTGTGTTGTAATTTTGCCTATACACTATTCTAGTTCTTAGCCCACACATTAGAATGTTGTTTAACTTATACAATGGTTAATATTGTTAATTTTATTCATAACTTGATATATTTGCTCTCATTACCTTATCACTATCATTGTTATGCATTTCCAAGGCCTTCTTGCAGTTGGCAATAGTGTATCCTGTTTTTTTTCTTAGTTTAGCCAACAAAGATGACTCTGCGGCACGGCAACCAAAGCTTGTGTGGAAACTCCTAACTAATTGAAAGATCATCTGTAATAATAAATGAAATTCCATTACTTTTCTAAGAAATTATTTATTTGGCCATCCATTGTTGTATGTGATTGATAAGATCATTGTTACATGAAGTTTTAAGTTGTAAATGAGTCCTACATTTTATTTTATTAAATTACCTTTAAATAAATCATCATAAGAAGCTTTTCTTAATGATATTATTTACACATTCACACTCAGTGCTGTTATAAGAGTAGAATGAACACATGATTTTGCAATTACTTAAAAAAAGTATTCAGAGATATTATTATTTCTGTTCTTACACTTTGAATTACAAAGTAAACTTTATTCTATGGTAAGTATAAAATATTAATAAAAAAGTAAGCTTACACATAAGAACACTGTTCAATATCACATTAATCCTACTGTCATACAAGTAGTAACTTTTCTATACACATCAGTAGGTCTACCATGAGTTTACGCACACGATACTCGCTAGCGATTGTAGTAAGCGGTTTGTATGAAATTTGGTACAGCGCCCCCTAGTGTGCCGTATTAGAACTAAAAAGCCTACCATGAGGTGCATTATAGTATACTACAGTAGATAACGTATAGTAAACTATACTACACTCGCTGTAGTAACCATACAATTTTTGCACCATGAGTTCTAATTTTGACATATGTCATAGTTTATAACTATTCGATGATAGATACGTCATTCACGGAAAATAATCTCGTGAACTATTCACGTTTACTATTGTAGTTACGTCAGACGATTTAACTATGCCAACTCATGGTAGGGGTACCGTTTACACAATTATTGAAATTACAACACAACAACAACATCAAAACAGCATTCAGTAATTATTTTTTTGAAGATAATACAGCTAGATGATCCACTCATTCAAGCCTTGCTAAAGTAACTATGTTTACATGGCCTGGTTTATGACATCATCACTCCACTCAGTTCAAGGCTATCAAACCATAACACAGAAATCTGCATACATATAATTAGTAGCTATGTACAGTCTATAAGCTATAGTCTATACATGGCTAGTAGGCTCAGCAAAAGCATTATAACTGTTACCTTAGAATATAATTTAACTGTTTGTTTCATGACAAAAATCAAAGCCTATAAATGAAAACAAAGATATTTAAGAATTGTATCATCCAGTTATATATAGATTAGTACTTTGATTACCTAGGTACTTGTGTGATATCTTTTTAACTGTCATAAGGTATTATACAAAAACTGGCCGTGTGCAATTTGAATTCTATACTCTAATTAAAAAGATAGTATACGTTGTCATGGAGAAATCAATAACTTTGCATTGTTATCTAGTGATCAGTAGATCATAGGAGAGTTGATTTAAATAATATATTTATATTTTATTATAATCAAATGATGTAAAATAAGTGTTATTTTAGAAATTTGAAGTCCAGAATACGAGAGAAGTTTGTATTTTTACCTTTTTATAGCGATTAACAAAGTAAGTCGAGTTTCGTGAGGCGCAACAATATTGTTTTAATATTTTTCTTATACAATATTATTGAATTGGAAGCACGTAAATCAATAAATTGCACAAGATTTTGGTTAGAAAATTGAAAAATCCATCATTCTACAACTTCAAATTCTGTCAAACCCAAACTGTTAACTGTCAATTGTCATTGAGTGACAGCTTAAGTTTCGTCGAAAAACTAGTCCGGTTATGGTACGAAATAATTAAAGTTAAGAAAATAATATATAAAAGATAAATAAAAAATAAAGCTAATAAAATATGATGCTATTTTACAAATAATTTTTTCTTAATTTTGCTATATTGTTCGACAAATTAATTCGAAATTCCCGCCATTGTACGTCAATTGGCGGGAATTTCGAATTAAAAAAAATATTAATTATCATCTTTAAACTTTGTAACAAAGTTTCCTCGGATAAAAGCCTTAAACATGAAAGTGTGTCTAATAATTATAATTTTTGAATAATTCAAAACAACATGCAGTTTTCAATTGCTATGTAAAATGTAAAATATTGCTTTTATTTCAATAAGGTGAAATCATGCAAAATAATAAGCCGACTCGGAAGAAAAGTCAGCCTGGTCCATCCTCATCAGATGTAAAATTACCTAAAATACCTAGAATTAAAATGCCCGAAGACTTTAAAATACGAACGCAACCGCTGTTTTCTCTTCCGGAAGAAGTGTTAAAATTGCCACCGGCACGGTCGAAAGCTGCAAAAATTCAAGCATCAAAAGCAGGACCTAGAAAAAGATCTAGCGGTAGGTATACTTGTAGGTCTTGTGAGTGTTTCAAAATGGTATAGTTGGATCTGTTTGGATGTTTATTTTCAGTAATGCAAAGCTTCACAGCCATGAGAAAAGCTCGAGAAGAGTTTAGAGCGAAATTGATGAACTTAATCTGCCAATCGTCGCCCGGGGAAGATGGTGATTCTATCCCCTCTGCTGAGGAGAAGAACATGTTACGATACTATTACTATGTGAGATATGGTATTGATACCATACACGTTGCACCGCTTGATAATAAAATTATTTTACGGTGAGATCAATTTCATTTTTATTTGTAAGCCGTTCTGCTTACTTTGTTTGAATTTAGTAAAATTATTGATGCATCTTAAAATCTTTAAATATTTATGAAACGTTTATCTTAGTATTATTTTAAAATTTATTTTTGATTAAATTTTTATTTGAATAAATTCATTTCTGAAGAGTTCGAAACAAAACACTGTTTTAGGGTTCATAATTTAATACCAGCAAAACTTAAAAGATGGAAGGAAACTCTCTTTACATGCACAGATGAAATGAGAGAGGACTTCATGATGAGCATGAAAAAAGCTATCGTGGACTTCGTTCTGAAGGATCCTAACACGGTTTGAACACTTTTTTTGTCACAAAAAAGTAAAAACTGAAGCAGATTATTCTCGAATTTTAATTTACGAATAGTTACGGTTTATTTCTAGGAAGAGTCTTTGGAAGAAGAAGATACACCCCTAAAACAAGAGCTGGCAAAAAAAGATGATGCGTGGAGAAATCGATATGTGGTCGCCAAGAAGTATGTGAATAAAAACCTGCACAGTGTGAACCCTTGTATTGCACAGGTCTTACAAATATGGTGGAAGCAGTTCAAGTTAGTATTTATTACTTTTGTGGCAGAAGTTAGTTAAAAAATACATGAATTGTATTTGATTAGTAAGGGTATGTCTTTGATTGTGAAGTCGAAGAATTTTAATATCTTGAATTTGAAGTTGAGAAAATCTATAACGAAAAAGATAATGAAGACATTTATTTCGTGTTTTACCAATGTCTTGCACTTATTACACCTAAATATTTGATTTCACCCCTAAATAATTCTAGTATTTTGTAATAATTATCTACTTTTAAGCAGACATTACATAGGTATGTAGCACATACTTAAAAAAATTGGGAAAAGATTTCGCAAATGTAGTAATCGTCTGCATCTAAAAATTAAAAATTCCGATTTCGTGTTACCCCACACTGAAGTGATCCTCAATTATATAGCGACCTCCGTCTCATAAGCATGAAGGACATAATGACGACGCACGAGGCGTACGAGCTGCAGGACTTCTGCTTTGTTTGCAAGCGGCATATAGACGCCGCCGGAAATGTGCTAACACTGCAGTGGATACCCACTATACAAGCGGTTTTTCTGCAGGTGACCTGTGAATTGTGATTTATTAAACTAACTTCTGCCTGCGTTGTCCAAAACTAAAAAAAAGTGCATGTGTGCCGAGCACACGTGTCAGAAGTGAAACTTTTTTGGCAAGATTCAAAGATAACAAATTCCTGGCCTTATCAATGCGCCTAAAGAAGTTTCACTTCAAAAATACACTGAAGTATGGATCTGTTAAAATTTACTATTATTGTATAGCTGAGCGGCTAATTATAAATTTTATACAAGTGAATCCATTGGTCTCTATCCCATGATTATTAAAAAATCTACCTACCTAACTATAACCTATACTTTCGTAAGTGTAAATTGTCCTTGCTCTTTTCGGTCAACTTGGTTGAACTTAAAATCATCATCTTATTCGCAAAATATGAACAAATAATAGATATTCTGTTTAATTAATATACGCACTTAGTTAAAAAAATCACTAAACATATTATATTTATTTTTTAGGGTAGCAAAAAGAGACAAATCCCTGAACCAAAACAAGTGTCTAAGATGAAACATTTCTACAACTGTCTTGCTTGCATTATGACTTACAATTTACAAACACTCTGCCTCAAGTCTATGAAAGAGTTTACCGATTACGTCATGGATGTTGGGGTAAATATAAATAAAGCTTTATTTGTTCCATAAAAAATAATTATATAATAATAAGCTAATTTTATTTATTTTATTGTTGGGGTAATACTTCCTTATAAATACTTTATTGTAGTAATAATCGTAATACAATTTTAATAAAAATTGTAATTGTTCTGAAATTTCGTTTAATTTTTAAAGATCCGAGAGAGCTGCTTGTAATTTTTATACAAGATTTCAAAATTTTCCAGATATTCGGAAAGGAATTCTTTGTCACTCAATTTGATTTATTTTCAGGGCATGAATCAGGGATTCGTTGTTAATTTAGCATTTCAAGATGATGCCATACAATTTGAGCCTTCCTTTAAGCAATTTAGAGATCAGCTTTGTCTTTTGTACGATTTCATAATAGACGCTTGTCGACAGTCCCCTCGCTTGGAAACTCTGTTGTATCAGGATTACGTGATTACAAGTAGGGTTACATTACGGGTTAGTACACATTTCAAAATAAACTTCGTGTTTGCATTTTATATCACTGGATAATTTCTCTTTGGTTTCAATTTTCAGCCAGTCATAGATAATGATTTAGTTGAAGATTACAAAAAGAAGATAGCAGATTTAATTAATGAGCAGAGAATAGGCCCTGAATTGCGTGTTCAGGATTTTGATGATTACGTCTGCTTACTTAATGGGGAGGTAAGCTCGAGCTTTCTGTATGCAGGTACTATAATATGGAAATTTGTTTGCTCTCTTTGTTCTTAAATATAATTCATACCGACGAAAATACTGTTTGCTAACGAACGTAACATGTGTGTTACAGTCAGCAGCAAAAGTAGAGAGCTTCATAAAATCGATACCTGAGAAAACTTTTGAAGAATACTGCGAAGAAGCGGTGAAATTTGTTAACTTAGCGCGGGAAATACCATCCAAGTTGGAAGGCACGATCACAATTGGCATGTTTCGAATGCAGAGAGGGGATTTGATCACTTCCTTGAAGGGAGCTGCTACAAGATTAGCTAATACTCTGTTGAGAAGAATGACGGAGGATTACCAGAATATGATAAGATCGTTAGCATCATTATTTTTGAAAATATGCGTATAGTTATTTTCGCACCTGCTTTCAATCTCGACTAAATACTTATGATTCTTATTACAAATTATTTGTGCGCCTTAAAATTGTATTAGTTAAGAAAACTAGTAAATTACATTATTACAACTACTTTCTCTAAATTTTTTATTTGGATAAAAATCAAAAATAAGAGAAAAACATGAATTATCCACTCTTCTATACCATAAAAATATTTTTCACACCTACCCTCAATTTGTTCAAGCATAAATAAGCAAATATTCATAACAATACCGTACAATACCTACTAGAATCCCACTTTTTCCCAAATCAACAGCATATATGACGAGTACTCCACCATAGCCACAACCCTGCTAACTCCACCACCCGATACAGCCGCTCTTATGGACCTTATAGCCTATTGCAAGAAAGTTGAAGACATACTGTTAGACGAAATGGAAGACAAGTTGAGGAATGTACTGCGATACATTATCTTCCTAGGAGACTATACTACGTTCACACCGTTAGAGATGAAGGCGAATAATCAGACTTTCCATTGGTGGGTATAGGTACAAATGGGTTGGAAGTTTGGCCATCTTTTTATTGGCACTTATAGTAGTTACATCATTTTCCTTTGTAATTCTTCAGAGGTATATATTTCTAATGTTTTCAGCGTTACGATATAATAATAGATTGTTTATTGTATTGTTTGGCTTTACTGTTTTGAATGGGTATCGTTTATGATTGTCAGGTATGGAAGAATGCCAGGAGTAACGGAGGAATGTAAAGTGATATGCGACCAAAAGAAGATAGAATATCAAGAGCTATTAAAAGTAAGTTTAACTGTTTTCTATATGGTTTGTGTGTTGTTAGTGGTTTGGTAATATTTTGACTGAAATAAATTTTAACTTTTACGAATAAAATCGTATATAAATTGATGTTTCCGATATATAACTGTTTACATTTGAATGAACAGGTCCGCATCGCCAAGTTTATCGAAGATCTCGATATATTCGAGGAGCAATGCAACGAACTGCAATATTGGGGCGATATCAACGAATTGCCCAAATACGTTACCCGTGCGCGGCGCCTTGATGAAAAGTTAGATTTTTATATATTACCACAATTTCAGGTTAAATTTCATTCTATCGGAGATCCGTGCAAAAATATACCTTTAATTTTTTGGCATTATTTTTTGGGTATTTTATTTTTGTAGCTTTTTTTTTAAAGAGTGAATGCAGTAACATAATTATACTTCACAGTTTTAACACAATAATTTTGATGTTAGGTTAGCTAATGCATTGGTAAAGATCGATCAGTTCAACGAAGAGGAAACATCATTTGGTTGGGAAGTGTCGCAGTATCCCAAGAGAAAAGCTGTATACGATAGACTTGTGCCCTTCAAGAAATTATTCGACGCTGGCTATGATTTCCTTGAAAAGTATAATAATTGGATGAAATCCAGGGTAATTTCAATATTTTGAATATAATTTCCATGTAGAGCATATTATTGTGTTTTAAATAAGAAAGTATTCATTTTAAAATAATATTTTATTTAGGTGGGTAGCTACGACCCAGAGGATATTGAAGGCGATGTTGGTTATTATTATAAAATTGTTTACAAATTGGAAAAGTCTTTCCAAGAAAGTCCTGCTACGTTTCAACTTGCTCAATCAGTTCGGTGAGAAAAAAAAACTTTATTTCCTTTTTTCGTATAAAAATACTTATTTTAAAACTCTTTAAGGAATAATATTTTTTATAAATAATTATTTGGCAGCATGCCTAGTAATTTTTCGGAACGTTTTATCGATGAAATAGTTCATCATGCTGAAAATTATGAAATAGCAAAACAAGAAAACTTTACCTACGTAAAGCCTGTAAGCTCATATTGGTTTTGATACGTAAAAATGTAAAATAAAATTTTAAACTTCAGGCAGAAAATGGAAGATTTCAAGACTCACATGCCCATAATAAATACCCTCGGTAATCCGGGTATGAAACCTCGCCATTGGGAGAAAGTGTCAGAAATTGTTGGCTTTCCTATCGTTGTTGATGAAGAGTTGTCACTAGAGAAAGTGATTGATTTCAATCTAGTGGATTATATTGAGAAGTTTGAGAGCATTTCTGAAGCCGCTACTAAAGAAAATAACTTGGAGAAAGCTCTGGATAAAATGATGAAGGAATGGGCGGACCTTAAATTCGATATCCTGCCTTATAAGTCAGTAATTATTCGATTTTTCCTTATTTTTATTTGTATAAAATACTTTTCGCCAATGAGTTTTTATATTTTAGGGATACTGGCACTTATATTCTATCGAGTGTGGACGAAATTCAGCTTTTACTGGATGACCATATTGTCAAAACACAGACGATGAAAAACTCACCGTATATAAAACCATTTGAAGAGACTATTATGTAAGCCAACTTAAAGATATCCTACTTTATTAATATTTGAAAATCCCCTAAAATATTTATTTTTATTAGTGACTGGGAAGGGAAGTTAGTGTTACTTCAAGAGATATTGGACGAATGGCTGAAAGTTCAAGCTACGTGGATGTACTTGGAGCCTATATTCTCCTCGCCTGATATTCAGCAGCAAATTCCTGAGGAGGGAAGAAGATTCAGTGCTGTTGATAAGGTGATAATATCTTGATTTGAAAAATAAATAAGACTGTATAATATGACGTTACCGATCATCTAATACTAACTAACCTAATATAGTAAAACTATGAAAAATAGACTGTTATAGCTGTTGTTGTTGTATGAAAATTCATCACTAGTATACACATGATGTTATATATTAATTACTATTTTATTGTACCAAAATAGATGTGGCGTGAAATTATGAAAGCAGCTTTCACGGAGCCGCGTGTACTTGACGTTATAACCATCGAGAAAATGTTGGACAGACTCAAGAAATCCAATAATCTCTTGGAGATGGTACAACGTGGTCTTAACGCGTATCTCGAAAAGAAGCGCTTGTACTTCCCGAGATTCTTCTTCTTATCCAATGATGAGCTGCTGGAAATTCTGTCCGAAACAAAAGATCCTATGCGGTGGGTATAGATGGAATATTTTGTGTTTTTAGGCCCATTTTCTATGTAGAAATAATCATTAGAAGATTCAGTCAATATTCCATTTCATTTTAAAAAATAATTCTATAAAATCATGCTAGTTTCATACATTTATGAAATCATTTCATTTCTCTTTGCGAGAACGTTAAGAGGGCATATAAAGCCAGATAATTCTACGATTAAGCCCCGCAC
>CAJQZN010018925.1:0-20231 GCA_907164685.1 Colias eurytheme | reverse complement strand
ATGATTCGCAATGATTTCGTTGATCGCTCTGTTTATTTGGCGTTGTGGCTGATTGCGCCTTTGGGATTACACGTCTGTATGTCGTTGGAACCGATTATCTCGATGGTGAAATGATTTGTGCTCCTTTGTGGTTTAGCTCGTAGTTGTGTACTGATCAATAAGGATTTTTGATTGACTTTCTCCTGTCGTTTGTTTACCGTCCTTACCAAATATTATGTGTTCAATATTCACCTTTGTTGACAGCCTGCGGAACGAGACTGTTATCATCCTAACATACAAATAAAATAAAATTTTATTCAGTTAAAACACGTTTGTAACGACCAGGGCAGACGATACTTGAAGCCGTAACTTAAGGCTTAACTTATTTCATACCGACCTTGACATTGTTAGTACATATTACGATACTACTCCACTCGAATTTCAATGTATAAGCCGACAATTATTTGAAATAGGTATTCGTGGATTGTGAATCTATTTTGCGGCCTGTAATAAATTTACGAAGTCAAAGATTTGAGAATTATTATTCACTAGCGGTCCGCCCCGGCTTCGCCCGTGGTACATATTTACGTTTTCTCTACATAAAAACCATCCTCTTACTTCAAGGAATATAATAAAAAAAGAATTATCGAAATCGGTTCAGCCGTTCTCGAGTTATGCGCTTACCAACACATTTTGCGATTCATTTTTATATATAAGAAGAAGATATCTCAAATTGTATTGTGGCTGTCTGTAACAACATAGTTAATAAAATTCATGGTCTAATTACTTCAACAACTACGACGTTTATGTTTTGTATCTGATTTCACAATTTCCCAAGAAAAAGGGTAAGATCTACAAATCTGGTAAAGTCGGAACATCGCATTGCCAGAAAATGTCACATAAACAATAAAAAGTTTTCCGTAACGCCGACATGTCTAATATTTGCATGTGTCTCATCGCCCCTATGCATTGAATTACTAGTGATTTCCCCGTTCTTTGGATAAATGTAATTCTTTGCTCGAAGATTGCGTCTCCGCCGAGTCTCGTCCCTACGTGATCACAATACAGAGCCCGGCGTTGTCTCCAGCCTCCTTTATGTCTATCATTTATTCCGCCGATACGCGAACGTCAGCATTTGACAACTACAGTTCATGTCGAATAAATTGTCAGTGAAATTGTGCGACTAAGATTGAATTACGACTGTGGACGGGACCTTTCGACTCGCCTGTTTTGCTGAGGCCTGACAGATTTATCTTTCTCTTTGTTTTCTTATTCAGTCGGTATTTCGCAAAACTGTCAGGATTATACGTCTTAAGCGCGACTATTTTCCCGACTTTTTCTAAGTACACCCGCCCCAGTGAAAATTATTTCTAATGCTTAAGCTCACGAGGCAATAAACTACAGCGATGATAATAAAAATGTTCAGCTTATCCCTCGTGTTCGCGTTGTAAATTCAAACGGAGTTACGCGGTTTTCGCCCCTACATCTTCTTATTAATGTAACGATGGAACGTTTTAATTTTAATAAAACTGAACATCGGCACGGCGAACCTATTTGTCAACCTTCTTTACTTTTGCTGGCATGAAATCATACAGTGGCACACGTTCCGACTACACTTCTTGGCGAAGACAATCGAATATAACCTTTTTGATTAGAAAGGTAAGATATAAAACGGTCGGTAATTTCGGTACGCCAGTGTTGAATGTGAAATCCCCGAAGGTAGCCACGCAGGATTTAAGCTTCTCTCCTTAAAGCAATAAAGGTGTGTTTTATTCGTGTACGAGAGGATTATATTTGGGATTTGGTCGGCGGAACACGTAGGTGAGCCATCGCTCATGTGACAAATTTCTGCGTTTGCTTTAACGCGGGACGCCGTGTTTAGAATATTATATCTGGTGTAGGGTCTGCGGGTTCACATTGATTTACATATGGAAGCACAGGTTCCGTTTATTGAACTGAGAACTGTTTAAGGAATTATTCAATCGATAAATGTGTGCAAACAGTTCAAAACGATACAACGGCAATATTGTTCAAAATGCTCGTATCTTGTGAGTCTGGTATTTCCCCGGTTAGATATGAACAATGCGTGTCACAGTTCAGCTATAATAGTGTCCCACACATAAGTTACAAAACAAGCGATAAAAGCCGGGAGATAAAATGGCCTATGACACAGAGATTGCAAACGCTACTACTTCATAGAATTTTTATATGTTTACGATATACTTACTACACTATTATACTCAATAACTTTTACCTTGGCAACGATAACTTAGAAAATATTACTTAAGTTCTTAACTATTAACTAGTTCTTGAAACATCAAATTTGCTAATTTTGCACGTAACTCATTAAACATGTCTTTTGTTGCTTGTAACTGTAAAATAAGTCTTCATTTATCCAAACTAACGTTCGCCTCACAATTGGTAGGATAGGAATTAGGAGTAGCATTAATTAGAAGCCAGCTATCACAACTCCGGACACCTGTACGGACACCCGAATAATTTTAACCAGAATTTTTCACGAGAACTCGAGCAAGGCTCGAATTTACACCTCTATTTGTTGGATCCAAAGGAATTTCGTGCATTTTTTTCGCCTACCATTGAGTGATTGTGACAGCCTCCCCTGAGGGTGTCAGATTTGTTGGTTCGTTTCTACTTATATATACAAATTGTAGTTTCTTTAGTAACGAAGCGCTAACAATACGTGCGGAAACCGGGTTTAGTATTTGTCGAATGTTTCGTGAATTTTCGGTAACTCATGTAGACGTGATTTTGTTACGTAAGCGACTTACCAATTGTATATGTATGAGTCCGTTGAATTACATTTTGCAGTGTTTCCTTTTATTTTATTTACGATGCGATCGACGTTTAAGCTCTTTAGAGGTGGAATTAAAATATTCCATATTTATTTTCATTGTTATTTATTTCAACGAAGAACCGTGAACCGTGTCTCCTAGTGAGTATGGAAGAGATTCGGTTCACATTTGTATATGTGTACCATAAATCTCTCTCTTTAATATAACCATTTATTTTCCTCAAACACTGTAGTGTTTTGACATTCCCACATTAACGAAACAACATTCTTCACATTACACCCCATACTGTATAACGTGTGTATAACCATTTGCAATAAAGACCTGCCATGGTCCTAACAGACTAACTATGAGTCTGGCAGAGATCGCTAAGTAGTGATAAGTCCGACTTTTTGGCTCAACAGTTGAAATAATTGTCTTTTAACATTACTTCTATTCTACAATATTGGTGCTATAAAGTAGGTATATAATATTATTGTTATCAAACTCAAACTCAAACTCAAACATTTATTTATTCAATTAGACTTCTTCTAGAAGCACTTTTGAAACGTCATAACATATTTTTTTAAATTTACCACCGATTCGGAAAGCAGTATCTACGGAGAAGAACCGGCAAGAAACTCCATAGTTGCTCTTTTAAATCATGTCAGTTTTACAATTTTACAAAATACATAATATGTAACATCATATATTATAATAACATGCCAAAGAACTGTCCTGTGGTTTTTTCGCGACAACCCTCCATGGATTTTTATCGTCCATTATATCATTGACCATTATTATTTTTTCTTCTCTTGAATATAACCAAATATCGAAACAGGCAATTCCAAAATTATCCGGCAAAATATTGAAGTTAAAATAATTAGAAACAACCGCCCCTTATCACTACGGACATCCTGCGATATCCTTATCACAGGATGCAGTACTGTTTTTATTTATATATTTTTAACCCACGTTTGTTAGTTAGTTCGCGATTTATTTGCGAGTGGTGGTGTGTGATCCGCTAACCTTGGATTAGTTTTATTCAGTTTAAAATTCATTCTGTGGTGAAAGTGATCACGTTTTTATAGTTAGATAGGCAAGTACTTACTTTTTGTTAGTGTCCGACCGAACTTTCGGTTTCGGTTTCAGTTTCGGCCGAGTTTCGGCCAAAAATCAAGTTTCGGCCGCAGTTTCGGTTTCGGCCAAAATCGGCCGAAACTTTTGCCGAAACCGAAACTTATTTCGCAAGTTCAGTGAACTTTGTGAACAACGCTTTGACGGACGCTGTCAAAGCGTTGGTTGACCCACGCTGGTGGAAACAATTTTTGATTATCTATGTTGAGATTAGAACTGGGTGTAATTGTAATTAATAATTATTATTTTTATATAAGAGGTACCTAAAAGAGACTTATTATTCTTCTAAGTACAAATACCAATCCAAAGTATTAAAGACTCTTTAATAAAGAGAAAGATCTCAAAATACCAAAACTTAGTATTTAAAGTAACAGTAACAATTACTGATTTGATTTAGATGACTGATTTTACCGAGAACTTAATTTGAAAAAATAATAAAAATTAAATTTGTTTCTCATCTCCATAATACTCGGGTACCACCAGAAGGACAGTACCCGGATCTTTGGAAGGCTTACGTGGGGACACGGATCCAACACGCAGAGGCCCTTTCGAGAATTTTAATGTGTTGTGGGACACCAGCCGCAGCCTGCCCATGACTGCACTATAGAGATACAGTCCTAGGCAGTCCGCGGCCGATGTAGGACTATTGCAAGATAAGGGAATAAAATAAACTGGGCTATGGAATGGGATGTTAATGGACCGGAATTAAGGACTATGGAAGACTATGGCACCTGCCTTTCTACTAAGATATAGCAAAAAATTGTTGGCAGGTGGTGACTCGCCCTCTCACTGTATGGGCCCCCGAAATAAGTCGCTGCAATAGTGCGACAAGGGGGCAACATATTGTGAGCAGCTAAGGGTGGAGAGGCGTCCCTGGACTTTAAACTACGATCACGCGCTCCCTGAGGGTCCAACATCACGTGCCCACTCGCCACTTACGCTTCGCATCCACCCTTCGAGCTAAAAGCTCTCGCGACTCCACTCTGGCCGGCCGGTTAAGGCAAGCCAGAGGTGGGGGTCCTGTCCTCGTCAGGCTTCACTCCGACCGGCCGGTGAAGGCGAGCCGGAGATGAAGACAGGGGCCTCCCCCGGGAGCACTCGGTTCCCGCGGGGTCGCTACTCCCCGACACCCCGCCACAAGGTGTCCTGCGGGTTGACTGATTGCACGGGTGGAATATCTATTGTCACGTAAACATTAGATATTCCAACCGTGGGCGATGGGGTCGTCACATCCCTACGCCCTATTAATATTTTAAGAATATTATTTTTTTTATTTTATATTAAATAAATGATTACAACAAATTTAATATACTGTGTTTTCCTTTCATGCCCTAATTAAGGCAAAATAATAGGTAAAATGCACCAAAGTTCAGTATTTTTAGAAATTTCATACTAGACCACGTGAGTTTCGGTTTCGGTTTCGGTTTCGGCCGAAACTGAAGCCACGGCCGAACATTCGGTTTCGGTTTCGGTTTCGGCCTGGAAACCAGTTTCGGTCGGACACTACTTTTTGTGTAAGGAAATCATTCATTACAAGCCCCGGCTTCGCCCGTGGTATATGTTTACGTTTTCTCTACATAAGAACCATCCTCGTACTTCAAGGAATATAATAAAAAAAGAATTATCGAAATCGGTTCAGCCGTTCTCGAGTTATGCGCTTACCAAAACATTTTGCGATTCATTTTTATATAAAAGAAGATTATCACGACATTTCTATCAGACGTATGAAATTTTATAAATTATTTTATGTATGAGCAGATATTTAACAAAAAACAATAAACAATTTGTGTACTCTATTAAATCAGGTACTAAATAAAAACCCAAATTACAGGTACTTAAGAAAATTTTATGCAAATATTTATTTATTTATTAGTACATCACGGTACACTACATCATCTAATCTTTTAATGATTTTTTTGTAAATTCTTACTTTAAAGGATTTATAATAGCGAGATGTAGATTTTTCTGAAATTTTAAACAATCGGTATTTATTTGGCCATCCAAAATAACCAAATTAGAGAAACGTCTAGAAACTTGAAGTGAACACAAAAATCTGTAACAAGCCCATTGTGCTTTATCAAAGGAGTCTGTTAATTATGGCATTGAATAACTTCGCTGTTTAGAAAATGTGAATATTTAGTTACAGACTATTTGATTAGTAAGTCGTGCTTTGTGTAATCATTGTGAAATTATGTGCAACATTTTGAATTTAAATCGAGATATTCATTCATACATTGAAGTGAAATAAATGATTTATTTATACATCTAAAGATGACGATACAAATATTTCTTACTAGGTTTCCGCCCGCGGCTTCGCCCGCGCAGTCAAAGAAACACCCGCATAGTTCCCGTTCCCGGAGGATTTTCTGGATTGCGTCATTTTTCAGGGATAAAAAGTAGCCTATGTCCTTTCTCGGGTATCAAAATATCTCCATACCAAATTTCATGAAAATTGGTTCAGTAGTTTAGGCGTGATTGAGTAACAGACAGACAGACAGAGTTACTTTCGCATTTATAATATTAGTATGGATTGTTAAAATCTCGAAGTTCTGGTTATTTAATATTCTTCATTATTGTCGTTAAAATGAAACAAGCGTGCATTTTAATGAAATTTTAGTCCTTCCTATTTTATTTCATTTCACAATGTTTGTATTTGCCAAATATAGTCTCAAAAATTCGATCGCAATTTTATAGTTCTAACACATTAAACAAAATTCAAAACAGTTGGAGTCGATCGTTACAAATTTCAATAATAATATCGTATGGAGCTTTCGTAATGGTTTTAAAGAATTCAAATGCAGGAACTTGGAAAATTCACCGACGTCGTCATGTGAACTGCTATTAAAATAAAATCTACATATTTCACTCAAACAGCTGAGTTTAATATTCAGTTCTAGATATTACGTTGATAACCTACTTCTCTTACATTATATTGAAATGGTATATTTGTACGCTTTTCGTTTATAATAAGAGCTATATCATCATCGATTGTTTTATTACATTGCAATAGTTCAATTAATCTAAAGATTTAATATAATGCTAATTAATAGATTTTGTGCACTTCAGAAGTAATTTGATATTCCTCTCGTATAAAGTTTTACTTTGGTATCGATTCTTAGCTCTTCAACAGACCCATAAAGCTGGTCAACTTCAACAACGATTACTAAGCTTCAACGTTCGTCAGTGACCGCACGATATTCTTATATCTTGCATTATAATTGCGCCCTAATATCACACAAATTCCACCCACTATTGCACTATTCCACTATTGGCTTGCGACAAGCCAGTTGACATTTAAAAACTTCACATGCAATCTGCATACTCAATTACTAACTCCAGTAATGAGGTAGAGTCCGAACTAATTTTATTTTCTTCAAGTCCTTTGAGTTGGGCCTCTCGGGATGTTTGCCTTAAATTAAAAAGTTTCAGCGCGCCGTCTCGGCATGGCCGGTTTATTCCTTTCTGATACTTTTCCTTAATGGTCTCATACGATTAGAGTTCGGATTAAAAGGAATTTTATGAACCGGGATAAGCTTTTATGAAGTTGGTAATGAGATATTTTTGAAACGAGATTAAGACGCTGGCCCCGTATTGATAACGTCGCACTTAATCACCTTGTGGATTACGTATGCCTAAAAGGAATATTTTAAAGTAGAGATTAGGGTGCTCTATTTATTAGGTATGAAATTAATAAAGTGATGTTGTTACAAATATTGGAATATTCATGAAGCCACGTTATTATCGTATGTTTTAATCAATATTTCTAGATTATAGTTTTTATGTTATGTTTTGGCGTCCTTATTGTAGTGTATTTAAGGGCTGTAAGTATATGAAATTTGGTCGGAAAAAGAAATGTAATGCTATTTAAACCAAGATAGTAAAGCTACAGTTATTGACAAGGAAAAGCATTAAAACAAATCAATAATAGAACAAAAATAAAAAGCATTAGAGAGTAAACACAAGTCTCCTAAAATATTAACAAACCACAATTTTACAAAGAAAATCAAAGCCAGCTAAAAACCTTCTTACAATATAGAGGAAAATTATTAGTATATCTTTTGTACATAAATAAAATGTTTTATTATTAATATCCTTTCTGTGGTTCTTTGATATGCTATCTATTAGCAATATTGAATATTACATTATATTTACTTCAAGCTTTTATCGTCTCAACCTTATTTTTAAGTATACGTAATTTTATTTTACTTACTAACTTTATGATATATCACATAAAATATGTCGCAGTAAATGTTTAAAAAATATCATTATAATATTGAATTTTTTTTATTCTAAAAAAAAGTACCTACGTTTAACCCTTCACTGTGCACTCCACGTTTCCGCGCGACTGCTGTTTTCATACAATTTTTATCCCCCATTTCCGTTTTGTTTTTTTTTATGACGACAGTAGCTTGTCTTTCACGAAGGTTGCATCTTTGTGAAACTTGATTCAAGTATGACTTTTAATTTTAGGTGTTAAAATTGTAAGAAGATAGTTTTATAACTAATAAATAAAAAAATGTATTTAAATATATAAAGAAAAATATGAAATCCGTTTAATAATAATCGATTTGAATTGCGTTGTCTGTCAGTTAAATACGATTCCGTTTGATATACGACATATTTAATACACCTGAGTTTTCTCGACATAGAGGAAAGTGATTTTTCGATTTACGCAGAACTCACGCTTGACCCATTTTTGTAGTGCCGTGGAAATTAAAGTGTCACATGGAACTGTATTGAAAAGGAAATAAAATTCTCTTCAAGATTATATGCTTTACGAATTCACAGATTTGTAGATTTCCGCTTAAGAAAGCGGTGATATTAAAATTCTGTTATTTATGTGTTAACGTTGTTCCACTGGGATTAGCATGCTTTACATACAGTTTGTTTTTATGAATTTTCAATACTTTTAGGGCCTTAAAATAAAAATAAATTTATTACTTGATGGATTTTTTTGTTAACTTTAGCCACGTAGAAAATTTTTTGGTATAAAAAATATTATAGGTTCGCGTCACAAACATGTTATAATTATGAATTCACAAATTTTATTAATATTACAATATGAGCTGTAAGTTAAGCTTATTTTAATTTTTCTTACATGAACGTATCTTGTCCCCAGGCCTGGGCCGGCTCCACCCGTACGGCTCGGGCAGTGGCTCAAGCTCCGGTAGCGGCCGCCGCGCACGGCGAGGTCTCTCCGAGTCCCCGACCCCCACGACCCCTACCTCAGCATCAGACAACGCATCTGACGCGACTCTCACGGACTCCGAGCTGCCTCTCGCGAGGGACTCCACACTGCTGGTGCAAAACGGTAAGAATCGAAGAACTAGAATTGATAAGGAGGAACAGATGAAGGCAATCGTAATAACCGTGCGCATGTTAAAAGTGTTTTTATAGTCAGAAGTGTTTTTTTGCATAGATAGTTAATCCAAATATTGGATAATACAATTTTTTTTATCTTTGTGATGTCTACTAGGTTTTTTACTTCTTAGAAAATTGCATTCCACGTACATCATTCACATTCAGAACTGTTTTCTTATTTTGTAAATGTCCTCGCTTGGTAACAATTAATATACTAAACATTAGTGCTCTTGATATGTGATAGTGCGATTTTCTCGAAGTAATTGAAGTAATGAATTTGTAACTAAAACGAGATCGTAAAAGAAAGGAGTATCTTATAACACTCAATTGAGATTGATTAAAGTCAAGTGACGTGCATGAGTACGATATTGAACAAACTGCCACGATATATCTGATACATGTTGCATAATATTATTATGAAGGAAATTTTCAGAGCATAATGTATGATTGAATTTCCCCAAAATATAACATCACTTATCTAAATTGCCGTACGAGGCAGAATGAAGTCCACCGATGTAGGGACGACCCAAATTAAAGATTAAACACCACTTTCATTGTACACTCGACAAATTATCCCTAAATTTTGGGAGAACCAAACATTGGCCGAATAAATTTTGCTCCAACAGGAGGTTGAGCCAAACTAACCGCGGTAGGACAAACGTTACAGTAAACGACAAATAAAAGCAACGATAGTTTAAATTGGAACCCAAAAACTGTATGTAAACAAACAGGGTCAGGAAAGTTTTCGGTCCATCGAAAACATGTGGTGGGATCGAATTGTTTCCTTCTAATATTTGTGAAAGGTTATCCTTGCTGTGCTGT
Organism: Colias eurytheme; assembly: GCA_907164685.1. Lineage (NCBI taxonomy): Eukaryota > Metazoa > Arthropoda > Insecta > Lepidoptera > Pieridae > Colias > Colias eurytheme. The sequence goes on along the minus strand of CAJQZN010018925.1, from coordinate 10,143 downwards.
ATTCAATAGTTAATTAATGTTCCTAAACTTTTGATAACAAAACAAATAAGGTATACAAATTACATACATTGTGTAGCAAGTAGAATCGGATGCTAGACTCTCTTGACTAAAACGTACGGTAAAACGCAGACAAATATCGTCATTAAACAGCGTAAAAATCAAATAGGAGTTTAATTAAAAACCGAACAATACTCGAACACTTGAATTACTTGAGACAATAACTTCCATTAGAATTAGTGTAGACTCGTCGAGAATAGATTCAAAGGCATTTCAATAATAGTCCCCGTTTTGCTGAAACAAAACGGACAACTACAATGACCCACTAATTCTATCGAATCGTGGTCCATTCCAGAGTGCACAAGAATTCCAATTTAATTGCATTCAATGAAATCCCCGGCGATTATAGTCTACGGTAGGCAAATTAAAAGCGGGACTCCGTCGGTTTTCCTATTCAATTTCCATGGAGGGTAACGCGATAAAAATCCATTACGTAAGCGCTGAGAGGCCTCACCGTCGTCTTGTTTTCAAAAATGTCATATTCACTGGAAGAGTCATATCCCTTGAAATTATCTCGTCCTATTTATTTACTAGATGGCTAACTGCGGAATATTTTCTGGAACCAAAGTCTCTCCGTAAATAATATATTCCTTGCATAATACGATAAGCGAAACATTTTCTCTGTCAAGATTAAAATCTGAATATTATAAAGCACGCGACATAAACTAAAATAGCAGCTCCACAAATATTTGGAAGCTCATTATTTAGTGTACGTGACACTCGCTCTCTTCTAGACGCGATTTATATCTGAAACACCATAATACGATTCGCTAGCAATCACATGCTTCATTTTGTATTCCCGCAAACACTTTTCCCCTCCTACCTCAACGCTGCATCGGATTGCAAAGTCGTTTAATTTTATAATGTGTCTAAGTTGCTTCTCAGCTACGTTGAATAAAAACTTCGGTGAAATCTTGCTTTAATAATATTCTAATTTAGTAACAACGTTTGAGAAATTCAATACTTAACATAATAATATTCATCGCTCCTATCCGTAATAATTTGGGAAATAACATTTGCTTTATTTCATGGACTCGTAACCCAATAGTGCTATAAAAAGTGGCGCGGTAAACAATAAAATTGATGCTTTATGTTTATTCCAAACGACAATTACAAACCAACCCTTTCGTTAACATCGTTTAATTGAATTTGCTAATAAAAGCCCAGCGTAATTTACCTTAATCAAAAAAGGTACGTCAAATTTGATATTTGACATACCAAGTAATGAAAAGGACGATCTTTGTTTACCGAATCGTTATTTGCGTCAGAGATGTGTTCCCGGGAATCAAAATAACAACATAAAATTCATGTAGCTGAAAAAAGTTGGAATAAAGACCAATATCAGTGAGCAAATAACGTTTGACATGTGAAACTGAACGTAACCTTTGTTGTTTCGATATTTCTGCGACTGACTTCGGAGTCAATGATTAAAGCTCAAAAGGTTTTGTTATATTATTGGCAGAAAGCATAGAGAATATCCGGATTTCAATTAACATTGTCATTGTTTCGCTGGGAATTTTGAAATAAAATATTTTTCCTGCTTTGCTTTTAAAACCTTTTTCCCAGGAGCTATCCCACAGGAACAGGTTCATAATGGGATGTTTCAATATTGTTTTGCATTAAAATTGTATGAGGAATGTTGACATGAAATTTTATAAGCCCAAAGAAATGTAAAGATGGCGTGAAGTTTCGATAATTATGTCGTTATTTTTATAGCACCTTTGTTCGGTCATGTCAGACGTAAAGCAATGTCTTATACGACTCTATCTACACCATGAATGGAACTAATAAAAAAGAAATTTTCAAGGCTTCGCTCAAGCTCAAGTTTTGACAGACCCTTAAAAAGTCCACATCGCATCGATTGCCGCCATAAACGAGCGACAGGTCGTAAACGGGAGGTGTAAAACAATTTGATACGCAGTACCATTGACATTTTTATACGACAATATTTTGGTAGGACCAGTGTCACTTTTAATTGCCTCTATTAAACGCATGTTCCCGGCCTGTCGAGAGATAGATGGACACGTACCGTTCTGAATAAGGGATTTATAGCATCCTTTTCTATCTCTGATTACTGCAGTGTGAAAGAGTGAGATGTAAATATTTATCTGTGTTTCGAATGCGTTAATAGTTGCAATGAAAACAGGAAATTCGTTTGAGCGTAGACGCGCTTCGTTAAATTTTTATGTGTCTGTTTAATGAATGAATGTCCTTTTAAATTTCCATATGGCGACATCGTTTAGTGGATACCACGCTCTGGATGCCGGAAATGTTTCAGCTGCCCTTTAATTCACCTTTATATTTGAACTTTAAATGCCATTTTAACGTTAACAAAACAAAATTTCTAATTTTACATTGTACATTTTTGTTAAAGTCAAATTGTTGAACTGCAATGCCGACTGCATGGTCTATGACATTTTTTATTTTAAAAATACTTGAGTATTTCTCTGCAATGAAAATATGTTCACTGCCTTAAAGAGTGAAAGAAATGCTTGGTGTATTTTTTGTATCAACTTGTTCCACGGAAGTGGCAAGAATATGATGTCATTAATGTCACCGGCGCGCACTTTTTCATCTTCTTTACTATTTTGCACCCCGGAATTACGGAATTAAGGTTTCCGTATTCATCCATCAAGGGAATTCCGTGAAATTTCGTTCGCTCCAAGCACCCCTTAATCCTTAAGACGAATAACTCAAAGTTACGAACGGAGCGGAATAATCGCGAGGTTGTGAAGAGTAAAAAAATGTATAATTCGTCACTTAATCCGCGACGCTGTTGGGGCTTCGAGTGTAACAAATATCCAGTATTACCCATGACGGATGAAGTCTCTTGTTCGATCTCGCTCCTGTTATCTCGCAATTTCGTGTGTGTCAAAGAACATAACAGCTGATGAGTGTCACTCAAAAACATATAGATTCCTGACGCAAATACAAATTAAACAACTCAAAACCAAAGGTGCACTCCACCGCTCTCCGCTTATCGTGAAACCTTTATGTCCCGTCCGTACTCCTTATATGTTTCCGCTTATTATTTGTACCGATAGCTTTATGCGACAAACGAGAAGCCGGGTCCTGCTTAGTCTGCTCGAAAGCACAAAGGAGTTTGTATCAGTCGTACTCGACAGACCCGAAAAACTCGACTCCTTTGAGATTCCAATCCTTTAATACTAATTGAATCATAATTTCGTAGACGAAGTTTCTTTTTATAAAAATCTTTTGGCCTCGCAATACTCAAAGGCCCGAGAAATGGGAGCGTAATAATCTTGAATTTTGAAAGACCACGAAAGAGTTTCGCGTAATCGGAATTAAAATTTATTACGTCGTTTCTTTCTTGCGACAAATTAAATAAATTTCCGTTGTTCATCAAATAAATAGACCGCTTATTAAAATCGTAATACATAAATATCAGAACTCGTTCCATTTAGTGAATAATTTTCCGTGCAATAACTCGAAAATGAAACAATAAGTTTTACACCCGCTCCAACCTACCCGGCACAAAAGGCGGGCCTGTCTCATATTACTCGTAATACCTTGCTGTAAAATCAAAAAACAATTTCTCGCGCACGCGGCAAGCGATAAATCTCGGAGACAATTTCCGAAATTTTTCTATCTCGAAGATTTACACAGTGGCCCATCTCGGAAGAAAATCGCACCTAGAATCCCATTATCGATCCCTATTCGCGTACAATTTGCGCGGTGTTGGCGGTACGCCGCGGCCTCGCTGGCAATTTTCAAACTTAAATGAAAATAACAGCGTCGCTGCGGAGTTTTCCCTTTCGGTAGCTTCTTCAGTTCGTCGATAGTTGTTGTCTTCGCCAGGCCCCGGGCTATTGTCTCCAAATGTACCTCTAGTGTTAGCTTTGTGCGCGGAATTCTGTATTGCTATAGATGAACTTATTGGATGTTCGTACACTCCAACAATAGATAGAGCTTGAAAAATTATATAAATCTTATTACATAACTTTCATATATGGCCAGGAAAGTTAAATAAAAAGACGATAAATCACCGCGCCGAAACTTGAGCCGTTGAAATGTTTTGAAACAATTAATGTATGATAATGATGCCTATGGGACCTTTTTAATTTCGTAACAGGAGTAATAAATTATTAACATTCAAATTGCCAAGAGAATTATAATTTGTTGAATAAATACAAAACAATATGTTAATTTTAAAATCCGACGTTGTATGTTTATGGAAAACAATGGCCTGTTTGTTCAGAACCTAAATCTGATCTAACTTGTAAATATGAGTGTTGCTGTTTTTAATTTTTCCCGTATCCGTTGGGGAAATCATTATTTTAAGTTAATTATCAGTTTGTTCCGTTGTTTGAAGTGTAGGGTAAATTTGCCCTGATTTAACTTTATAGGTTATTCGCAGCTATGCAGATACTACATATTGCCTGGTATTTATTCAAACAAAGCGTATTTAAATTAAGTTCTCTCATATATTTGAAAGCCCTTTTTATTTTACAATCGATAATTAGTATTAAGTTTTGAAATGAAGTTACCTTAATGACGACGACATTTAATTTGTTCAAGAGAAATCTATTTGCAATCCTGGTGATAAAACATCTTAGAAGAACAAACAAGAAAATATATAAATTATTCAAGTCAAAGCAGTAAATGTCGTCGCAAATATAAGTTGGGAGCATGTGCACTTTCCCAGGAACGTTATACTGAACATATTCATCGCACTTCCTAGAATTGTTCGCGACTAAACATTGCATTAAGTAGATACAAAAACGGCTATCAACATAGAAATAACAGATCTTACATTGTTACACTTTACACCTTAAACCGATATTCGTATTTTATCCAAGACAAAGGCTGAATAACAAAATATGGACCATATACGGGAAACACAATTGCGCATAACGAGATTAAAAGCTGCTGTTAAAACAAATCCTTCAGTATATAAATTTATCGTGAATTCCGGATTACGCTATGTATGAATAGACTGGTTTGGGAATCGATTTTGGCGCGTCAAAAATCGTGGATGACGCTTCATATAATGTAATAAGTAATAACTAAGACAATTTTTATTATTGTGTTACATTTTCTCGTCCGTATTTCAAAGCTTTTCGTTCCTGTATCGTGCTACATCATTTTTGTGTGTTATACCTAATGCTTAGAATATATTATGTTTCATGGAGTTAACTTTTGAACGCATGTGGGAGTTGTTATTAAATAAGCAAGTCAATTGTCGATCATCGAACGATCTTAGCTATTAGCAAACTATAACTTATTCAACCGCAGCGTCTCTAACTTATTTAACTTAGTATATTGATCTATAAAATAAATGATTTACTAGGGTTATTCAAATTTATAGGTATTTTATAATTCGTTTCCACCCCTTACAAAAACTAACATGCTAAACTCTGTCGTTAGAATTGCAAAAACATCTGCCTAGTCAATTTTATGTATTTAGTAACAGATGTATCTATTACATTCACAAGTATAATATTTAATAATAACAATCTTTATGTCAATAATTATCACTTATTTATATTAAATGTTCTTTTCAATAACTAATACACAAAGTAATCAACAGCCCGAACAATTTCTTATAAATAAAATCGAATAGACCCAAATGTCCGCGTTAATGATTCTTCACAATACCGTGATAAATTCTTTCCACATAACATTACCTTTAATTATATGACTCCATTGACACGAGGTCCACAATAAATAATACGAAATAAAATACATTGGAAACGCGATGTCGCGACAAAAGCAAAGAGATATAAAGGAAGAGGCAATTTTGCCTCTCTAAGAAGTTATAGTCTTGCAACCTTGTGATGTCCTTATTGCATTGGAATAAGGTTCATAATCCGTCATCTCTCGGTGATAGTAATGTGGTACTGCTAACACAAATACCGTGTTGCGATGCGTTTTTTTTCGTTTGGGGTGAGCCGTTTTTGAGGGTTATATATCGTTTAAGAATTTACTAAGCTGAACAAAGTGTAGTTGTTGACTATATTTTGCCTCAAGCAACGTGAAAATGCCCTAATTTTATAAGTATTTTAATATTATTGGATCAGAATGTATACTTCTGTAGAAATTACCCGTTTGGGGACATAACGTTACACAAGGTATAGTAGGAAAACCTCTATGTAAGTTAATTTTTACGCATATTTTAATACCTAGCGCATACATTAATAGCATTAGAATTACCCTATACATTACTGAAAACATGTATGTCGCAGTCAGGGTCCATTCACACGGGCATTAGGTTTAATGCATTACCTAATCAATATGAAGTTAATTGGTGTAAAACGTACGCCATGGACGGCACTTAGCCTGAAAATCATAATTTACTATCGATATTTCTAAGTCTCTCTTTATAATATGGGAATAAAATTTTGTTTGAATACATATTTTACAAATTGATTTTGAATGTAAAGGATTCAGTGATCTTGTTCGTTATACATATATTCCTTGAAGTACGAGGATGGTTCTTATGGAGAGAAATTAAACTTGTACCACGGGCGAAGCCGGGGCGGGCCGCTAGTAAAATATAATTTACAGTGTATAATTTGTGTATACAACACATGTATGTAGGTGCTTAATGTAATGACATATTTACAAGGATAAAAATACCACATTAAATAAGCATGCCAAAACTACACTACAGTATAGAGCTGCCATAAATAAATCCTTAAAAGTAACCACATCGAAACATCTATGCAAAACTTCGCAAACGTTACATATTCTCGATTCTTAATAGTTCACGTCGAAAGGTTTGATCACAGTAAAGGTATTTGTCCCTTGTTAGGTGAAGTAAGCCGATAACAAGGATCTCACAATACCTGTAGAAATTTCTGGAAAGAAGTTTTTAACAAAAATACGCGGGGCCTGCGGGGTGCTGATAACGTCGAGCAAGTAATGGGATTGAAGCGATTATTTGAGAATTTAAAGGCTTTATTGTAAGGGTTTTTGGTTGAAATGTGTTGGCTAGAATGAAGAAATCAATGAAAATCTTAAATGATAGTAATTGGCCTCAATATGGATAGAAATAATCTAAATACCTTTATAGTTTTGAGCATGATCAGTAAAATAGTCCATTGCATTTTGCATGGCTAAATATAATTAGACATCGTGTGTTTTGATCGATGCTATTTTTAAAAATACATTTTGTATATATCTGTTTTTGTATTTCAATAAATAACAACAATTTCTAAATTTCATAATTCACAATAATTTCTAATAAGAAAACATTTAGATAGGAAACATCAAAACAGTTATAGTGTAAGAGTCGCCTCTAAAATAGACAAGAATCAAACCAAAATTATTGTCCAACCCAAATACATGCATAAATTATACCCAAAACGAAATTTACTTCTTAGACCAACCGAAGATTCACAATAGGACGTATATTGATCACTTTAATTAAGCCCAAGTTAGAATCTTTCAGCGAATAATTATTTTCAATTAAGGTTATTAATTATTTGTAACAATTGCATACTTGGCCTTACCTGTAAGGGCTAAGGGCTCTTGCTATTCTCTATTATTATGAACTGTTTTGTTAGAAGATTATTTGTTACTGTTTTTAATAGATATAACCTTATTGGAAATCTATTGTGGGTTGGAAATTGTGCTTGTCTAATGAAATAAGGAATATTATCAATATAAGTAGAGCATTCATGAATTGTTTTAATGAATAGGTACAAATAATAAGTGGAACTAGATAGGTCTTTTCCTAACCTGACCGAGACTCGACTTTTGCACCTCTCAATCATTTAATAAATATTAAATAGTCATCCAAATGCATAAATATATTCCAGTAATAAAAATAAATACTGCGTTGCTTCTATCCAATCAAAAACGTTTTACATCCAAAATACTACTACAAAATCCTTAAAAGGAAATGACGCTAAGCGTTCGATACATTCCTCAAGTGTATACAAAAAAGATGTTCCATTTTTCGTGTAAAAGCGCCTCCCAAAATAGTTGCTCAACACCTCAGAGCACAATGGAACCCCCGACCCTCCATTGGCAATGCAGTATAATGCATCATTATACTAGGGATGTACATTGTACATTCTAAGCATTTATCGATAAATTAGATTTCATTGTGGAGGTTCGACGTAAAATTTTTAAAAAGTTTAGCATTTTATGTACGCAAAAATGTAAATATTTAAGATGCTATTATTAACTTTTCACGATGTAAATTTATTTAATTAATGAAGTAACGAAATTGCATAAAATGGCGTCATTTAATTTGCATAAAACAAAAAGGCGTAACGTTTTTCTAAAGAACTCTATTAATTTTATATAGTATTTCTGATTATTTTCAATGTTTTTGTACATATTTGTGTGTTAATACAGTGCCTTTACCTACCAGTATAATAATTCCAACTTTAGAACACTATATAATATCACTGGTTCTTCTTTCACATTTTCACTGTTTCAACTATACTACTGCACTATGGAATCTGTCCAACAAACCATGATGGAGATGACAGCTTCTTTCAATAAACGGATGGCTGAGTTTCAGCATGATCTGCAAACTCTTCATAATGTTAACTCGCAACCTGCTTCAAGTAGTCCAACTTCTAAATTGGCTGCTGAATTTAATACCTTTCAGTCATTCGTACTATCTTCCCTTAAAGCCTTACATGATCAAATCACATTACTCTCTAACCAGTACAATAATTTGGAGATGAGGAGTCGCAGGAAAATATTACTGATACATGGCATTCCGGAGGCTTCCAAAGAAATTCCTTTGAACTTGGTGACTAGTATTGTGAATCAACATTTGAAGGTTCCTGGATTTAAAGAGGATGCCATTTCACGCTGCCATCGCTTGGGGTTTTCAAGGAAGGATAAGCCCAGACCCATAGTTGTCAAATTTAAAGACTTGACAATGAGAAACAGTATTTGGTTTTCAAAGACGGAGCTAAAAGGAAGTGGTTACACTATCTCAGAATTTCTTATCAAAGAAAGGCACAACATTTTTGTGGCTGCTAGATTGCGTTTTGGAATAACAAATTGTTGGACCAAAGATGGATGCATTATTGTGAAAGCTGACGATGGTTCCAAACACAAGGTCACTTTGATGTCTGATCTTGAAAACATCTCTAAATCCTCCCCTAGCGCTGCTACTGCTGCACCAACTTTACCCAAGGACGGCAAACAGTTAGAGAATGTGAGGCCAAAACGATTTGGCAGAGTTAAGTGATCATATTTCCATATATTCATTCTTGTAATTCTTTAATTTCAATAGTTTTCTATACTTTTTCTTCAAAACTCTAAATCATGTTAATGTTGTGCTCAATATCTATCGCTCTTGTTGTTTAACTAATGTTTCCTGGTCTATTTTACATTTAGTTTTAAACCTCCTTGTGTACTCTTGTTTTTTTTTTTACTTTCAATAAGGACTTCAATGAAATATCAAACAATTATTTTAGTGTTTACCCGCTTGCTTTATTATTATTTTGATTTAAATGTCAGTCTGTCTACTGTCAGTTGTCATTTATTTACTGTCAATTCTCATAATATTGTTTGACGTTTGATGAAGTTTTACTTGTTGTCATAGATTCTTGCACTTTTGCCATATATAGTTGTAATTATTATAAAATCATTATACGTGTTTGTTTGATCCTCTGTTAATATCTGGTGGTAAAGGATATGTACGATTTTTAACTTTTTATACAAGATATTTTCTTTTTTTTTTTTTTATTCTATACTTAAAAAGATATATACATTTTATTTTATTTTTTTTGTATTTATTTATTATATATACATATATATAATATTATATATTATATTTTAAATTAGTAAATATTTATTTTATTATATTTAATATATATTGTATATTAATATGTCTCTGAATATTAGTGCAGCCGATAGTGATTCTTTTATCTCTGTGTGTTCTGATAGGTCCTCAGGTGATGACAGTTTCCATAGCATCTCTTCTCCTTCTTCCTTGGATATTCCTTCCCTTTTCTGTAATGAACAAAAAAACTTTAATGTCGTTCACATTAATGCTCAGAGTATTCCGGCACACTATCCTGAATTTCTTGCATCGTTTGATGTTAATTCACTCCATGCTATATTAATCTCCGAAACCTGGTTAAAGCCTTG
>CAJQZN010018924.1:0-32856 GCA_907164685.1 Colias eurytheme | reverse complement strand
TCTAGGGGGGCAGTGGTCCAATCCAGTAGAGGGAAACCAACGGATGTAGTTTATTTACTATTTACTTTTATGTAGAGATTGGTAGGAATAATCATGAAATTTTAGCAAACTTAAGCGTAGGCAGTAAACATACCTATTTTAAAATATAATACATTTTTAGTGCAACAATGTATGTATGTAGTAAAAACCTTAAAGAGTGTGAGCTTTGTTTTGTAAAACATATTTTAATTTGTAAAGCATATAATATGGCTTACATAACAAAATAAATATTGATAATAGGATTGTGTATTAAACCATTGAATCGTCACAAAATGCAAAACATATTGGGCACTTCCGTAGGGGAAGTGAACTATCCATATTATGATTTAAATCAGTTTCCGTTTATGAATGTTGTGGTTTTGATATAAAGATAATCAAACATCACCGGGTCGATTTGTTTTGATTTTTTTCTATATTACTTATAAATATCACTTTCATAACACAATTTAATAATCTTTAAAAGAACAATGTTGTGTTCAATGGTGGTCTGGTAAACATCCAAAAAATTTAATGTCCAAACCGAAAATACAGTATCTACGCGCTTTTCACACATATACACCAATTGAACTTATTCCCAAAGAAACCGATACCCTTCCCACGATAGCCAAGAAGCGTCAAATCGAGAATACACTCACAAATTAATATAATCGCATCACTGCACTCCCTAGTATAATAAAAACGTGTAAACTGACCCTTCTCTTGTTCTTATATGTTTTAATTGCAGTTTAGTACATAAGAAACGAATCAGCATAAGCGGTCAGTTGTAATGGCGGTGAAGAGATTTATGGCGGGGAAAACTGAAAAAGTGTGATGAATTTATGTGTTATTGTAATTTGTTTGGTTGTTATTTAGTACTTTTTGCTTTATATTGGAATGATTTAATGGGTAGTTTTGATATACATATTCTTGGTATGAAAAAGTACCTGATTTTTGATGAAAAGTTTCTATTAAAACTTAAAGGATTATAGGATAGGAAAAAATATAACGTGTTTTGTAGATTATTTTCGAAAGAACTGAAGTTATCAATTTTTAACCGACTTCTTATATTATACTTTATAGCTTCGTGTTTATAATATTAGTGTCAAGGAATAATTGTATGTAATCAAGTCGAAAATATTTAAATGATTCTAACATACTAACGTATTATATGAAGATTGAATACTTAATTCTAAGAACGCGTAGGCGTAAGTCGTGTGAATTCTCGCATGATTTATGCAAATATAATTACAATTTATAGGTAAATATGGCACGGATATGCTTTTTGCCCCTCTATTTGCTGTTTTCTGAGGAAAAATAATTATTATTATGGTTCTAATATTTTATCCCATAGAACTTTTGCTTTTTGCGAGAAAACCATTGAAGTCTTCAATAAACCGTGAAACTATGACTAAATTTATCAAGTTATATGAGGATATCGATGCTTACTATTGCTATTTTTAATTTAATTATAAAGGCATTGACATCATTAGATGGTGCGCTATTACATGTTGTTTGTTTAATAGATTATAGAATTGAATCAATTATTTATTCAATTTCAAATTAATAATTGGCATAGGAATATATCTTTAATTTATACAGATTTATTTGATTTTTTTTATTGAAAATGAATATTATAATCTATAATTATACCTTGTCATACAATAATAATCTTTTGGTGTCAATCGTGACTATAAACAGCTATAAGTAAACGATTAACTATCTAAGAACAATGTTAACTAATAAAAAATCGATTATATTAAGCTAATACTGTATATTGTATTGAATAAGTAGTATTGTAGGTGTATCCAGAACAATAATTTTATTTTCATAAATATTATACGGATCTAAATACAAAGTTACATCAAATATGACAACTTATCTTCTTATATTTTTTTATAAATTTGCGAAATTTTTAAACAATTTATGCACATTAATTTCACTGTTGTAGTAAACACAAATAATAAATCATTTGTGCCAATTCAAAAAATGGCCATCAAAGGCAACATTAAAGTTAACAATTTAATAAGTGCCATCAAAGAAGTAGAAGATCATAAATAAATAATAATGTGTACCAGCAATAAAGATAAAAGTACCAGAAGACTGTATAAGTAGCATTTTCTTAAAAAAAAATGTAAAAAGAGCTTTTAAGCTAAGTGTATAAGCTTTAAAATCGTGTAAACCAAGACTAGTAGCCTACCGTTATGTAGCTGCCGCAAGTCGTTAAACATCTCACATTTTATATGTATGGTACATACGTGCACGTGATTTGAAATTATTTACCTTGTGTTACGGCAAATGTAACAATATACCTCTTTTAAAGAATTGGATACGGAAAAATATTAGATACAAACTCTTAGTGATTCAATGCTTGATTGCCGTGAGCTTTTGCTCAAAAATGTTTGAGCATTTGTTCGTCGCACAAAAGCACAAAAATGTTTGAAAGGAGATTCATTTTTTTAACCTTACTTGTTACGAAAAAAAACAAAATCAATTTTAATTGCCGATTATGTACTAATTCAAAAAGTGAAGGTGTATTTTGCTTTTGCTTTGGACTGAATTATTCATCAATTTTATATACAATTATAGGCTCGTCAAATCTTTTGTAGTTCTAACGAATTGAAATCCGATAATTTATAATATTATTCAGTTTATGAATACGTGTCACTATAAAATAAAATTTATGTCCTTTGTGATATTTCATATTTAGTGATATTTCCATATTTTAAAATGCTTTTTTAATCACGATATGCAAACAAATATCAAACGGTTATTATGGTTATTATATACCTATTGATTTTTAACACATTTATCAAAAGCCTGGTACACACACACATATACATACACACACATTATTGACATGTCACATATTATGTGCTATAGCTACACACACATGGAAAAAATGTTCATCTTTTACTTGTAAATTGTTGTTTAAATACGTTTTTGGGATTTGTTTGCCCTTTGATAAAGACATTGTTGCCGATAAAAGATTCAAAGAAGGAAGATAGTTTGAGTAAACATTTGTTTAAAGGACTTTTGTATTATTTTTGGTTACTTTAAAATTCAAATTTGTTATCACCTTCAATGTATGCGGGACGTATTTAAGTGAAATAATTTCAATACGGGCTGTTGATATGTTTTATTACCTAATAATACCTAAAAAAAATAAATACGTATTGAGGACTTCCTCTTTTTTCTGTGTGAATACTTTTAACTGAAAACTATTCACACTTCCGAACTCTATATATGTATATAAACATATAATAATTGTAACTAAAGATACCATAGAACTAAGTATACGCCTTACTTTATAGGTAAAGAAATAATTTTGCACACAAAAAAAAATAAAGTATACATCCATATACCAAATACAGATTTTACAATACGTTCTTATACACAGCATATATACCATGTACCAGTATGTGATAAAGACTAAATATCGTAATAAGATTTGTGTATAAGGCTTTACCGGTGGATGCGCATCTGTTATCCTTCCGCTAGGTTATCCGGATGAGGTTAAATGCAATATCTTGTTCATTGTTTATATTACCCAATGGGTTATTGAATTTATTCGTATAATACTTATCTTTGCAGTTATGGCGTTTGATAGGCAATCAGGGGATTATCCCCTGATTGCCTATCAAACGTAATTCAAATATAATTTGAATTTGAATTACACTTACGACTTAAAGCAGTATTAATTCCAGTGTATGTAATATAGTTCTATTTAGCTTATCCGTCAGTTGAGCTTACAAAAGATGTATGAAAATATCCTTCAGAAAAAATAAAAGTTAGTATGAAATTGACCGTGAAAAGGTGTTAATATAAAGTAATATGGTATCAGAAACCGGCCCTGACTCTTTTTAAAAAACACGTCCTATTTATCACACTTAAAATCCAAAAAAAAAGTTACTATATCCAGCAAAAGTAACATCTTTTGACTGTCACATACCATTAATTATTTTAATGTCTATTCGTATGGTTATCACATAAATATGGTACTGTCCTATTAATGTTATTTACAATGTGAAAAAAATCGCGATTATCTTTGGAGCATCTGCTTAAACGGGTTGGATGCACCTGTCGACCAGACGCCAAAACAATCGGCAAGCAGGTGAAACAAACGCTATGATCATTTGGTGAATAATTTTAATGTATATCTTATAATGATCTTTATTTTGTTGATGTTACTGGCATGTTACATGAAAACATGGAAAACAGACTGAATTATATATTACTAGCGGTCCGCCCCGGCTTCGCCCGTGGTACATATTTCGCAATAAAAAGTAGCCTATGTTCTTTCTCAGGGTCTAAAGATTATCTGTGCCAAATTTCATCAAAATCGGGCCAGTAGTTTATGCGTGAAAACCATACATACATACATACATACATACAAACCTTTCCTCTTTATTATATTAGTAAAGATACAGATTTTCCAAACTACTTTTTTCGATATGTGAATAGAAGTTAATAGGGACGACCTTAAAACTTTTTTGGACAGCTAAAGGGATTTTATGTATGACATGGTATGACTCTTTTATGGTATTGCAATGTCAGGACAAAAATGGTCTGTTCTTGTAACATATCATGACTGTTGTAATGTTTTCTGCTTAGAGATAAAATCAATGTTTTGTTGTGGTTTTATTCTAAAGTCTAAAACCTACATTAATTTTTATCATTTACTTTGCAATCTGTCACATATCATTATTTAGAACACGAATGTGTTTTTCGTTATAATTTTGTAATTATTTGTCACGCGTTGTATAAAGCGTTAAAAATGTAAAGTAATTTTATAAAATCATATGTTTTTAGTAACTGCCTGACATATATATTTAAATTAATGCGGTTTTTACCACAAACGGTATTTATGCATATCCTTCAGATGACCTAACCTTTAAAACTTTTTTGTAAAGGATAAACTGGTTTAAAATTGATGGAACGGATTCATTCGTGTAGGTGTTGCAGGAAATGTGTAGGAGTACTATTGTATAAAATACGTGATACAGTTTATAATATATTGAGGCACTTCGATTGATTTTTAATTGAATTTATCTTATGGATATCGATAAATCGCGTTTTAGCAATCAAAATTGCATTACATAACTGTTTACGTGGTTAAAGTAAATGTTGATTGACTGTTTTGTTTTACGTTACGTCAAAAATTAAGTCATTAGTATCCGAAAAACTTTGCCATTTTTAACAAATTAATTAAGTTATTAAACATATTTTTAAAAGCTCCAGTTTAGCACCATCTTTAAAATATTCATTATTCGTGTTTAGAAAACGTTCGTAAATAGGCGCCCCCCTAGTCAAGTGGCTTTATGAGATTGTAGATGTGATTGACGTAGGCTGTAGATAAACGTATCTACAGCTTACGTCAATCTCATACATTCGTTGTCTATTCTATTGAACGCTACGCTAACAGAAAGCCACTTGACTAGGGGGGCTGGGGTGATGCATAACTTGTCAATACATTATAGGTAGCTTATAGGTAGTTAATTTTTTGCAGTGTCATATGTTGCCTGCACCTGACGTGAAACGTGCCTTCGTTTTTAGTAACTAAATAATCCAACCGTTACTTAGATGGTGCAACATTTGTATTAGTTAAAGAAGTAACGCACCTGTGATACTTGTAGGTATCAGTATTCAAATGAGCTTTGGAGTTTTAGTTGCTTAGCTTTGTATGAAATTAAAAGATAAGCTTATCGAAAGAAGAGATTCTTTTTTTCGTCAAAAAAGCATTTCGTCTTCTATACTATGATAATGTGAACACGGAACGGCTCTACCTGGGATATGGGCTTAAAATATTGATAAAATGCACATAGAATTAATAAAGTAATTAAATACAAAATATAATCAATACACATACATGATACAACAACAAAAAGTGAGTTCACATGGGTAGCCGGTAGGCTTTGACTGATTAATAACATACCATTTGACATTTCAGTACATACTTTCTTAATACGTATGTTCTTAGAAATTGCACTGAATTCCCATTAATACATTCTCATGGCTCATTCATACAAAATGTGACTGTACGTGAGATTATCGGTAAAAAGGAGATTTCTTTAAACTTTATCAGTGGTACAAAACGTGATAAATTAACTTCACAGCTAATATGGATTATGTGGGACTTAATTTAATGCGTAACAGTGAATAAGTTGAACCAATGACCTGCTATAAATTTCGTTAATGAAGCGAATTAATGACATGGATATAAGATAATTGTGACTACACTTTGGTTATCTTAATGTATGGGTAATTAATACCTCTTTTGTGTGGACGTGGGTGATCTGTGAATTAATATGTCATAGGTTACTTAAAAGTTTGTAACTTCTTTAATTTATAACCAGATAGATAAGTCTACAATTTACGAAACACAAATAATAATATTATGTAATACAAATTTATGATTGGAACTTTCAAAGCTCTATCTTAGTTTAATATATTTTTAATACTCAAGAGGTATAATGATATATATTTTAAGTTATTTTCAGCTGTTTCATTTTGCCCATTTTCACGTTGAGTTTCAAAGAATTATCCACAACACCCATTCTACAAATTATAATCCGACTAAGCTCAATTGTACCCGGACTTTTTTACAAAGTATAAGAAATAAGATATACAATCAATTTAGCCGTATAATCCCTTGCAGGTGTTATGGCATCTGGATATCTTCCGGCGAAGCTTTCGCGAGCTGACCGGCCACGCTTGCCTCGGCCCATCCTGTATTTTTTGCGCCCTCAAGGTAAGTAATTGCATCTATTATAAAGTACATACGGCCATATGCCCTAGTTATAGAAATAGGTTAATAATAGACTATTTTAGAATGTGTTTTTGCGAAGATGTTTGTGCTAATACTGTGTTATTTGTAGGTAGCGAAGGTATGGACTTAAATACTGTTTACTTCGATTAAACTCAATAAATGCGTCATGATATTATGTGTTACCATTGATAAGGTAATTGTTGCACGTACACGTAGCAAAACAACTATGAATAACGCAAAATGTAATAATAACAAAAATAGTTTATAATAAGTTGTATCTTATTTAAGTTTTCAATAGTTATAAATATAATGAATCATCAATTCAAAACGATTCCAAATCGCAACTTTTCAAACTTTAAAACTCCACATGAGTTTAAAAGTAATCTCAAAATTAGTTGTTGGTACATAGATAGTTATAACTTATAAGAATATGGTTTATGTACCCGCGAGGCCTCGACCACGGCACACCACGGCAAGCAAACGTGACCTCTCGAACAATACGCTGTTTACCAGGCTCAGGCTCGACCCCAATCATGAACAACTTTCGACACGTCTCGAGAACAAAACGATGACGTTGCTAAAAAGGATTCTAAAATCGTTTAAAGGCAGTGTAAGGAAGATTGTATTAAAAATCTATTACTACAGATCGTCACGGCTCTACCTGGGATAACCCAGGATAAAAAGATTGGTTTTAAATTTTTGCGATAAAAGAGTCGAATACTTTAGAATCAAATTTCTTCTCTTTAAACAATATGCTAACAGCTAAAGATATTTTAAAGTTCTCCAGACCTTCTTGGTTTAATTAATTATTATCCAGCAAACTTGAGATAAAAGGAATATCGTGTATCAAAACTTTTTGGTTTTAAACGTGTGGAAAGTATTATGTTACTTACACGCTATGTTGGATCATTTCTGCGCTCTTTCGGCAATGTTAAATGAAAGTTTTTTGAGCGTAACGTATTGTATGGCAATCTCACCGCAAACCACTCGAAAGGTTATAAAATAGGAGTGGTTACATACAATATATATCTTGCAGTTTGTTAGTTAGAAGTGATTTTGATTTATAATTGAATAAAAACCACTTGCACTTACAATAGTGTTAACAAAGAAAACAAAATGAAATTACCAGGCGAGCATAACCAACACTAGATTCTATCGAACTATAAATAAACCTCACAGATTTACACAAGCATTAAATTACATCTACTTAACTTTTCTTACACCAGAGTTCATCTAACAATTTGAAATTGCATCAAGTTTTTCATGGATGTAATTATGTGAGCGTGTTCCTCTTAAAATAGCTCCTCTATTACGCGATTCGCGACGTTATTCGCATTAAAGTAGACTGGTTTTATAGAAGTGTGTCGTGATTTAGCTGTAGATAGCTATAGGCTATGGCTTAGTCCTTTACCTTGCTCGCTTTATGGTCCTTTGTTAGAGCTGTGTGATAAAGAAATCTTTACGTCTTAGGTTTCAAGAAACGGACAAAGAGGCTTTATCGTTCTAAAGCTCATCATAAATACGGTTGGTAAGCGTTGGAGAGAATGGCATTTATTTTCTTGTCTTTTTAATCATAATTTAGAAGGGTTATTGGTTAGAAATCATATTATAAATTCAAAATTGTATTAAGAAAAAAACAACACTCCATTTTAAATTGACTTCATGGCTATGAAATTGACATGAATTGCAAATTTTGTTTTGAAATAGTAGCCGTAGTGTAAAATAATTTTCAGTTGAACTGATTTATTACACACGCAACAATATAATAACTTTATTCGAATACTTCAAACAATTTAAGAAAGTAATTAAAAAGAGAAATAGCGTTAATTTAAATGTTAACAATTGCGTTAGCAAACAGTCGAATGAGTTCATTTAAAATAAACATATTTCAGTAGCCTTTACACTGTTTCGACATTCTAAATAAGATGAAAGATATATTTGTGAACACTAACATGTTTATTTACATTTAGCACCGTTATTTTGACAGACAGTAACTGCTGGGTGCTATTAAACCGTGCGTTAAAAATTGAATTTGTCTTGCAAACGAGCTGAGTTAAACTTTGGCTAAAGATTACACAATGCTCAGCTACATTGACCTCCGTATTTGTAGACAATACAGCTCAAATGTTTGGTCGTTGAACGATTTAAATGAAAACTATTGGTCTGCTCTATTTCCACTTACCTACTTATTGAATTTATCATCATTATTGCCCTTTTTAGGGTTCCGTAGCCAAAATGGCAAAAACGGAACCCTTATAGTTTCGTCATGTCCGTCTGTCCGTCTGTCCGTCTGTCCGTCTGTCACAGCCGATTTACTCGGAAACTATAAGTACTACAGTGATGAAATTTGATGGGAATATGTGTTGTATGAACCGCTACAAAAATATGACACTAAATAGTAAAAAAAAGAATTGGGGGTGGGGCCCCCCATACATGTAACTGAGGGATGAAATTTTTTTTTTCGATGTACATACCCGTGTGGGGTATCAATGGAAAGGTCTTTTAAAATGATATAAAGTTTTCTAAAAAACATTTTTCTTAAAGTGAACGGTTTTTGAGATATCAGCTCTCAAAGTCGTAAAAAGTATGTCCCCCCCCCTCTATTTTTATAACTACGGGGTATAAAATTCTAAAAAAAATAGAGGTGATGCATGCTAATTAACTCTTTCAACGATTTTTGGTTTGATCAAAGTATCTCTTATAGTTTTTGAGATAGGTTGATTTAACTGTAATTTATTATATTTGCTGCTACGGAACCCTTTGTGCGCGAGCCCGACTCGCACTTGGCCGGTTTTATTTGATCCTGTTTTATGGATAAAGTGGAACCTCTCTAATTTTACATAGTCAATAAAAAATATTTCTGTGGACTTTGTAATGCAAGTTATATACTTACATAGAGACGTCGTATGTATATAGAAACCATTTATACACGTAGGTACACATTCATTAAATTATCTTATTAATATGGATTGCTATAAATATTTAGTATGCAACGAGTTATGATAAAATGCATTATGTGAGTATTAACTAACATTTTTCTCAGTAACTACGTGCTATCTGCGTACTAGGTCTAACAATTACCAGAAGCTAGTTACAAAATGCTATGAGATTATTTACGAAATAATAAGGCATGTACATATTTGTATGACTTTTATTTATCAGTTAAGACTATAGTTTATCTTAATATTAATTGATTTTAAACCGCCATAGACTCATGGTCATTTAATTATTTTTGTACAAAAATAGAGACATAATATTGTTGTAATTTTACTATATACAAACAAGAATTATTAATTTGTGATGATCGTGTTAGTATTTTAGCTTAAGTAATATACCTAAAAGCGATATAGTTATGACACAGAATATTTAATAGTAGCTACTAACGCTAATTATGACTATATTTTCAAAGTAGGCATAGAATCACACAAAATTCCGTTGTTCAGAGTGTAATTAATATGTTTGTTATTTCATTCTAGTTTTCGTTATCTCTCTTATGGTTAGGTATTTAGACATGTCTAGACACATTTTATCGTAAACGTATTAGAGGCTTGTAAAATTGCTCTAGAAATGGCTTCGTAAATTATTTATAGTGCGAATTTATTGTCTTTTATGATACCGATAAAAACGGTTGTTGTTAAAATATATCACATGCATGATACAATTGTAGGTTATCAACCTAAAGGTAATAAAAACGTTTAGTAGAAATTATTGTAACTTACGTAGATATTTCTAGCTTTTGGTAGAGAACACTAAATAATAAGATAGAGTCATCACCTCATAATATTTTTATAAGTTTATTACATACAACTGTAGTGTATCAAGAGTAGGTAGAGTCACGTCCAAAAGTTTTAAATAAATAGCATATCCAAAGATGACCAAAAACAAGGCGTGAAGCAATTACTTGATTTGTTACAGTTCGTATACTATCCATTTTTGTTATAGTTAATATGAAGAGAGGCACGTAATAGATAGAGAGAATAGTTACTGGTAGGCTTGTATATAATCGTTTGTACATCACGCAAGATATGTAATGTTATTATTGATAAAATGTTAATGTTATTGAGATTATTGATAAAATTCAGTACTTTAAATTTGATAGATTGATTATGATCAAGAGAATTGAAAGTTGTTTCTCTTATAATTTCAAAAAGTACCTGCTTCTTATTTGGGTTAATTTAAATGAAAGGGTAGACAAATAATAATTAACTAATACCCACACTCTAGTAATTTTCTTTTGTCATAAGGTTAGTACAAAAATATGAAACCTTGAATTGGATTCCTGGAAAATTTCGGTAATGAAATTTATAGTATACAAAATTAGATTTTATACTACAGGAATGATATAGCGATAACATCATAATAATAATTATGCTCTTTGGCAATCTAGTTCTCATTGATTCTTAGAAATGTGACGTCACAATTCAAAACATAATATAGTTTTATAGTATCTACAGTATGTCCGTCTTACCGCTTACGATACCGAAGTACCTACAACATTATACAGATAAGTGAGCACGCGCAGCTGCAGTGGACCGGTTTTGGTCATGTTTACGGAGCATTTCGTGATCTACATCAACTATAGATCTGACTACAATCCAGTCTGCCAGTGACCGATTATGAATAATTTGTGACGTGGCGTGATTGATAGGTAGCCAGAGGTGGGAGAGGAAAGGTTACGAATAACACGATATTTGTAAAAGTAATTTAATAATATATTAATTATTGTAGTTGGAAGAGTTTGAAGGAAGGCTTAGTAAGTTATTGTTTCTTAAGATTCGTTGAATTTATTTTGTGTTCTAATAAACTCAAACTCAGCTCAGCTTGCTTGTAGAAGAAGTCTATTTGAATAGACTTCTTCTACAAGCAAGCAAGCATTCTTGAAACGACATTGTTTTACCAATTTTATACAATAACGAGGAGAAACAAAATCGAAGGAAGCTTCTTCCTCTTAAATATTATACCATAAATAATACGACTAGTTAAAAAATTCATACACTATCAGAATGTAATAAATTTAAAAGAAAATTGTAAAACTTTTCTTTACCATGCTTTCTAGTTTCTATACGCAAGCATTGTTAAATAACAGAAATAGAACACAATGGAAATCCGCTTGTTTTCGTGCTTCGAGACCTTTTAATATTTACTACTAAGTGCTGGTAAATATTATGTCATTGTATAAGTAAAATACATAGATCATTAAATCTTATAGCTTTGGCCCTTTAGGTAATGGATCGAGGTAAATTTCAATATTATATTCGAAGGTTACAAATATATTATTTACTAGAGAAAAGATAGAGAAACAATATTGAAAAAGATACTGAAATAAACATGTTGGTACTTATTTTAAAGCTTTACTTACTTTTCCATTAAAAACCTTTCTCTGCAATCACATGGCGCTATGACAAATGACAATATGACGCTAATTTTCTCAGTATAATAAAAATAAAGACTTATAATTCAGTATTTGATCCCACGCGACAGTTGACCGTGGTCCCACCCACTGCTACTACTCGTAGATGTAATTACTAAAACATGAACCCAATTTGCTGCCCACCAATTTAATTAATATAACAAAGTAATTTATGTATTCCGGATAAGTGCTAAATGGTTAACTAGATTACACGTTTTATCTGATTTTCAACCTACATCCAAAACTTGTGTTTTCATTAAATTATACTACTAGGTACCTAGTAAAAATCGGAAAAATAAAGAGAAAATAAAGTCTCTACAATGAAGTAAATAGGAAATTACCTATAGGTACACTATAGGTAATTATCATTCCTTCTCAAAATTAATGCACTTATTGGATTGTCTTTGGTAACCCAATGCTGGCTATCTAATACCCATTTAGTTTATCGATACTAATTTTATAACTCCTGTATATTTAACGAAATATAAAATTATAAAATAAGAAATTATACTTATTTCATAGCTCCTGTATAGTTACTTCAAGAATTATCTTATATATAAAATTCTCGTGTCACAATGTTAGTCTGCATACTCCTCCGAAACGGGTGGACCGATTCTCATGAAATTTTCTGTGCATATCGGGTAAGTCTGAGAATCGGCCAACATCTATTTTTCATATGTACCACGGGCGAAGCCGGGGCGGACCGCTAGTAATATTATAAAATAAAATGTGAAAAATGTCGCTCTAACAATCGGATCGTATCTTTCATTAGCTATTAAAATATTTTCCTGGAAAATGATTACAGAGTATCGGGATTACTACCCGACGCTTTGGCGCCACTTTCCTAATCCATTAACATATCGATTACATTACGATACAACATAAATTTCACCTAATTTATACCGATCTTAAGCCCTTTCATAGACAATAAAGAGTGGGCATCGCGTGGGCAGATTTACATTTTAATTTAATATTATACTATGCTTTAATCAAGATTTGTCGCTGTTATTGAGAAATAATCGTTTTGTTTTTGTGTTGTTTACATAGGTTAGAAGAAAGGTGTAGGTGTAGCATTCAGTAGTCACGTAAATACTGCAGCTTTTTTCAACAAATTGTATATTCAAAAGATAGTATAAAGATGGATGTTTTTAGATTCTTCTTGAGCTCTGCAGTCTTCACAAATAATACTTTGTCCCAAAAGTCTAGGCGATATCTAGTTTGACAATTTTTCTAGAACAAAATTTGCAGGAAGGTCACTATATTTAAATAGATTGTCTAGGCATTGGGAACGTATTAATTGAATTGCACAGAACGTGGGCGGAAAATGGACTAATACGTGAAACTAAGCTGTTCAATATTTCAACCCAATAATCAGGGTATAGAATAAATATAGACATACCTTTTAGTTTGTTCATTTGATAATTGTATTACATATATGCATCACACAGTGAATTACAAATTAAGAAGCTTTCGAAGAATATTTTTTGAGCTTTAATTTTTTTACAACATAACTGTTTTTAATTGTTTATTACTTTATAGATTTCATTTTCTTTTTCTCTAATGCGAATGAATGAAATTACAGTTTAAGAAATTTCAGTAGGTAGAACATGAGCTTTATTAAACAAGCACCTTGTTATTAGTTTTTCTAATATTATCGTCATTACATCGTCACGATTATATAGTAGAAATATGCGGTTGGCAAACTTCACGTCAATAACATTTATCACACTTCATTGCATATTGTATTAATATGAACATGTAGGTAAGTTAAGAATCGAGCCATTAATCTTGGTTTTATTACACACATTGTAAGAAATGTTTCAATAAATCCCTATACTATCCCTATACGCTAATTGATAGTGTACTAGGAAGTATTTATGAATTTTAAGAATAATATTAACTCTAAGCAGTTATTGCTTTTAAAGTTTTGGTCTAGGTGATAATTAGTTCATCTACATTCTACATGTACATATAATATTTATACTAATAACTACAAATAACTCTACTTAGCGAATTTTATTAGTTTGTAACTGTGTTAAATTTAAGAAAAAATTAAATTAAATTATGAAGACATATTCTCTTTGAGAATACTTTTATGTCTATCTTGAATTCAAAATGAATGGCTGAAACTATGAAATTGTTTGCTAATAGGTTATAACGAATGCCTGTTTTGCATACAACGCAATCAATCTGTTAGTAGTGGTGTGTGAAATGAAACGATACCCTCTCATATTTATGCATGCATAAATAATTTGCTACAAACAGGTACTTATAATAAAACATAGATGTATTTATAACCTTGATGTCTTATACAAAATTTGTTTTATTTTATATCAGACAACATTTTCGACTTCTCGTTTTATCTATTTCAAACATTTAATAGTTGTTGAGCTTTTTTAACGGACACAATAATTTCGTCAGTTTGTATTGTCCAATATATACAGTAGGTTTTTCAATGACTACTTTAACTTGCACATTGGAATAGAAAACTATTTTTAACATAGTACATCTAAATAATATGACATCAAATTATATTTTGGTACGACCATTGTAACAAAAAAATACTAATCATACATTAAGATGCCGTCATCTACTATTCTATATCATCTAGGTATTATGATTTTCAATTCTTAGATGTCTTCTAGTACTATGGATTCAACACTAGAAGCATTTAGCATAGACTTGAGGTTTCTATATGTACTCTGACCTTCAGCCAGTGACCGGTGAAGCTTATAGATTGGTTCTAGCACTCGGAATGCGAATTACTTAGCCATTATCTCTGCGTGTCTATTATGCCGGTAATTACTCATTGATTTCACAACTTACAGCTTTGGTGTTCAACTTTTGGATTGGTCAAGAGGCTTTAATTGATGCTTTGATACTGTCAGATTGTAATGTTAATTATTGCTTATAATTGAGGGTAATTACTTTTAAATTTATAATTATCCAAAAGCGGTGTACTGATAAAAGGAGACTTACTATATATATTTTGCCCTAGGTTTTATTTTATTTTATTGAATAACTATATTTTATAAAAAAAAATATAACGGCGAGTACATCTCTCATCTTCGTTTTGCCGATGATATCGTAGTCATGGCAGAATCCATGGAAGACCTTAATGCAATGCTCGATGACCTCTACAGAGTTTCACAACAAGTGGGCCTTAGCATGAACATGGACAAGACGAAAATCATGTCGAATGTCCATGTTTTGCCCACTCCAGTCTCTGTTGGAAACTCTACTCTCGAAGTTGTTGACGAATATGTCTACCTCGGACAAACAGTCCAATTAGGCAGGTCCAACTTCGGGAAAGAGGTCAATCGTCGAATCCGACTCGGATGGGCAGCGTTCGGGAAGTTACATAACATCTTTTCATCCAAAATCCCTCAGTGCCTGAAGACAAAAGTCTTCGAGCAGTGTGTGTTGCCAGTGATGACATACGGTACAGAAACGTGGTCTCTAACCCTGGGCCTTGTGCACAAGCTCAGCGTCGCTCAACGTGCTATGGAAAGGGCTATGCTCGGAGTTTCCCTACGAGATCGAATCAGAAATGAGGAGATCCGTAGGAGAACCGGTGTCACCGACATAGCTCGCCGGATTAGCACGCTGAAGTGGCAATGGGCTGGGCACATAGCCCGCAGAACCGATGGCCGTTGGGGCAGAAAGGTTCTCGAATGGAGACCACGTACTGGGCGACGAAGCGTGGGACGACCACCCACAAGATGGACAGACGACCTGGTCCGAGTGGCAGGGAGCCGCTGGATGCAGGCCGCCGGTGACCGGTCGTGGTGGAAAACCCTGAGGGAGGCCTTTGTCCAGCAGTGGACGTCCCACGGCTGAAACTGAAACTGATAAAAAAAAATATGATACCAAGTTTTCGAAAGAAATAATCTCAAGATAATATAAATATTTTTATTATTCTTACATTTGTATTTTACAACATAAGTAAAGTAGACAACTAATAATTCAATGAAAAAAGCATGTGATCATAAATTTACTGTTAAAATTTAAAATGTAGGCACATCCAGAAATTCAAATGAGCGTCATTAATAATAATATTTAGGAAAATGACCTTTTAATCTGTCAGTTTGTTCAAAAGTGTGTCGCGTATAATTCGGAAAGCAGTTGGACGGACCAGTCGCGAGAGAAACGGACAAGTGTGTAAGTAGCACACATTTCATCATTCTCATCATTCGATGGTTTGAGACTGATGAATTGTAAAAATTAAAAATAAATAAATAATAATTATTGTTGAAATGAAGAATGATATAAAAGGATGTGTTTTGAGATGCAAAGGAACTTGTATTTTTTGAAAAAGTCGATTGACTGTTTGGAAGGAATTGTGCTTCCATCAAGTCTAAGGTTCCGACGATGCCAAGATTTTTTTAATCCTAGATATTATTATATTTTTAAAGCAATTTAGGGAAAAGTAAGTTCAAATTTTCAGAAACTAAAAAAAATACCTATTGCTTTTATATCAAAATTTCATTAATATAAATTCAAATACAAGTGCTCTACCTTGCATCAGAAGATAAATCATTCGTTGGATCACGCACTGCATATTCTTTGAAATTTATTAAGTAAAACCTCATTTCGCTAATGACAAATAAAATGCTTGCCTGTGGCATCAGAAATCCATTTCTCATATGTTTATTCGATCGTTTACTAAATATACCGCTATTTCTTAGAATATGTTTGCATATTATGCTCTTCACGTATTCTATTGCTAATTTCGCTAAGCATTTAGTAAAAATATTTTCGTCTTGTTAATTCTGTTTTGATAAACATGTGATGAATTTTAAGTCGAATTAGATTTGAATTCACTTGTTTATTATTTATTCTATTGGATTGTTCTAAAATGGAAAATTATGAACTTCTATATAACGAAAAATAGGCCTTAGCAAATTAGCAATGGAAATAAAACCTTCAAGTTTAAAATTACTTATTTAAAAATTAACTCTAGCTCTCACGCTTAGTAGTATATCTTACGTTTATGACTATTATATCATATATTAAAAGAGCGTTGTCGGAAGAAATGTATGAAGCAACTCAATATGATAAGGGGCGTCACATTACAGCATCGTTATCATGACATTACCTCACTGCA
Organism: Colias eurytheme; assembly: GCA_907164685.1. Taxonomy (NCBI): domain Eukaryota; kingdom Metazoa; phylum Arthropoda; class Insecta; order Lepidoptera; family Pieridae; genus Colias; species Colias eurytheme. Next base: position 15,555 of record CAJQZN010018924.1, on the reverse strand, counting down.
CAACGGTACATTCACTTGATGTACTGCGTCTAAGATTGCTCCTAGACGGGTATAGATAAAACTAAACTGCGAGAAAGTTTTACAAACAATGCTTCAAAGAGTTTCGATAAGGAGATATAAAATGGGGCATTTAATATCGTTTGTTCACTTTTTTCAAAAGCTGTTAGAAATTATGTCTCATGAAATCATATTTTTTAAAAGCTTATTTCTTTTAAGAAAGTTATCTTTAAAAATATGTGTTATGTTACAAGGAAATTTCTTCCTTGGAAATTTTATACGTAATGCGATTTTGTTGTTGTCCTTACTATAGTCACAGTTGTTGTTTACGATCAGACTATATTAGAAAATATAGTACGTCTAAAGTTAGTAATTACTAGAATTTCTCCCCTGCATTTTACCCGGAACGCTATTACACCTTGTGACGTAAATGGCCAACATTGGCTCATTAAGGCAATGTGAGGAAAAACTACGAGATGAAAAACCTTTCTCTTTAAATGTCATCTTGGTCGATGAGATCACTTGCAGTGTACTGTGTACCTTTATGTGGCTGTGACTGGGAACTTTGTTTTCTTTGTGCGCATGTTCATTTTGATCAAATAATTGCCATACAGAAAAATTGTTAAAATGTATTGCAGATGTCAATTGTTGTATGCAATCAAATATTTTGTTTTCATTTTGGACACAAAAATAAAAACATTCTGATCATAGAAAGAATAATAGAGATACAATAATCATATTATACAGTGTTGTATCTATGTTAGATAAAGTGGACGCGCGCATTCAATAAGTAGAGACGCTAATTAAAAGTTTTAAAAAGCTCGCTACAGACTTCATCTCTATATCGAGATACGTAACCGGACTCCCGCTAAAGCCTCTCAGCCGTCCCGCTCGCACCCGCGGCACCGCGCCGCACGCGAGGCGCCAAAGCCTCATTCGCCGTCTCTCTCGCACCTGCGCATACACAGCCTGTCACTGGCGCCCGCGACCCGCGTACACGCAACTTACAACTATTCTACGGTCGCGGACAGACGCGTATCTAAAGTGTAGTGAAAATTCACAAGGATTTCCCAATAAGTGCTAAGTGATCGTGTGTCAAAGGTTATTACTAGTGTTAGTGAGAGGTGTGTGATATGGCAGCGAAAAATCACTCGTTTGCCTTGTGCGATCAACATACATACTGTTTAAATGTCCGCGACAATTATTGCGATATCTTATAATTCAGGGTTGCATTCCGTGTTAAGAATGTCACTCGACATGGTAAATTGAGTGTCATGTATCGTATATAACAGTACGTTGTGATAAAAAGAATAGATAGTCACTAATAAAAGGTAATTTGGTTGGTATTGTTCGTGTCCCACACGTTGTCACTTGTGTCAATAAACACGTTTACGGTATTCGCCAAACTATCAACCTACGATAGCAATAATGTCTCTTTGTCCCCGATGCAAATCGCATATAACACCCACTTATAAATACATAATTCGCATTTAAGGTTTGTCTTGCTGTGGCAAATCATAGTACTATCTCTACATTTGAGTGTGCAACGTTATAAAAACTGGTTCTCAAAAAAGACATCTATTAATAAAACTAGAACTTCAATATTGATAAATACATTTTGAAAACATTTTTATCTCATTTCTGTACCTATAGTTTTAATTAAATTCGCCTGTTGCTCTACCGCGCTAAAATTGTATCGAATAAAGAAACAAGATGCTCTTTGCGAAACATTTAACAGTATCTAAATGGATTTGAAAGTTTATAGCACAGCGTTGTGAATAAACTTCAGCTAAATTGATATTTAATTCAAATGAGAGCGTAATGCAATTCCTTATTGGCTTCCTCTACGCAGGAAATACAAGTCTGCGAATTTCTTTGTATCTTCCTTTAAATGTCAATAGATTTGAACAATAGTACTTGCACAATAGTTCGATCCGGTTTGATTGGATTACATGTACCGTGGTTAACGCGAAGGCAATCGGTGAACATGAGGTCATCATACGTGCTTCTAAGGTGTAATCGTGGATTTTTATAGAATTACAACTCGTCTCAAATTTGCATATAAATTAACACGGAACATTCATTAACAAATCTTTGAGAACAATCGATGTCTCAATGGGTACGTTTATAAATAAATTATACCTATTTATGGCTCTACAATTACAGTGTTTAAAATTAAAATAAATACATAATGAGTTTTTCGTAGCCCCTCAGCACTACTAAATATTTTATGCAAACATACCTATATTATTATAACAGCATTCTAGAAAAATCTCACAAAAAAAATCAAAATTATAAGTCTGTAAAAGCGTAAAAGTTAAACTCATTTAAATATAATTTGATAAGAACGTAGTCATTGACCCTCTTTTCCAGAAAAGATAATCTAAGTCTAAGTTTATCTTTATGTCGTAGAACTGTTACAACAGAAAATTCTTCAAACCCGAAGCTTGTTATACGCAATTGTTCGAATTCAACAATGCATACTTAGCAATTTGCAGAATTTGATATAGCATCCTTTTACAGCCTTAATAAAACAATGAGCTATTATATGCGTTCGAAATTGAGTTAAATCTGTTAAAGATTACGATACGATTTTGTCTAGCCAGGATGTTAATCAATGGTTCGGTGATCAAAATTACTTAATCGGATGTTAGCAACATGCTAACTGTTTGAGAACCAGTATTGTAACGGCGTGTGCACGCAGACTGAATCCGCCTTAGGACTAGTTCTGAGAAAAGGTGACGGAGCCTTCCGAACAAAAGGAAAGCTTCTGACCTTCTCAATTTTAAAAGCTATAAGGAAAAGGCAAAATATTTTCGATTGGGACACAATTGATTTCTACTAAGTAGGTCGTAAATATTTGGGTAGGTATGAAGTTTAAAAGTTATTTCCATTTACAAATTTTACCTTTGTATAAAATGGCTCTATATTTGTTATCGAGTAAATGACAAGTAATTTAATATCAACAATGCCTCAATAACAAAATCGTACAAAATAGAATAATATATCAATTGACATTTTTTTTATTTTTCAGCAACGAAACCTTCCTAAAACATGTTTAAAAAAAATGTGCGGATAATGTAGAGCTAGTAACGTAGAGCCTAATGATTCAGCATAGATTGAAATTAATATTAACTTATTTCTGTAAAAATACAACTATAATTAATATGAGGTTGGTGCGTTTTTTTATAATTTTAATTTGAAATTGCAAACTAATCTTAATATGTAATTTTCTACCACGTCCCGACTCTCGAGCAATGATCGATTTGACACAAACAGAATTAAATCGTGTTAATTATCTGAGAAGTTGATTGTGATTGAATATAATTTCTCACAGTCGTAACTGGATCACGCCTGTGGGAACAGTCTCACGACGATATTGTGGTGTTATATTACTTATTAATTTCCACGGATATATTTATTGACAATGGTACTGAGTACGGAAGCATAGTGCTTCATTAGTTTCGGCTTTTTGCATTAGCGTAATAATTGGTTCGTGTTTGATTAGGAAGTTTACTCAATACTCATGTTTTACTTTATTTTCGCTTCTATCTTTGTTCTATCAAACTCTAATGAAAAGTCTTAAAATTATTTGGTTTATAGAGAAAATTGTGTTGGCATTAAAGTTCATAATTTATCGTAATATTTCTATAAATCTTATTTATCGTCTGATATATTTAAACAATGATTTACTATGAGACTAGTAGACTTAACGAAATGCTAGAGTAGATTATTACGTTCTCTCTGTCATACTCCATTAGATTGCACTGAATTAATACAGTCATATAATCATCGTTACAAATCAGAGCGCTACTTAACAAACACAATAAAACTACACGACTGTTATTAGCAGAAAACGTATCTCTGGTGGGTGTTATTTCATTAATGACACTCAAAAACGTTGCTTTACCTAATAAGGTTTTAGGTTAACGTGCATACGTAATAAGAGTGAATCATGAAACGATTTCCCATTACGATAAGGGGAATTTAAAAACGTTTTAACAGACATACATTTCCGCTAGTATCGTTTGGACATGGTATTTAGTTATTTACATAAGAAAATGCTTTCTTTTGTTTGCGCAAACACGGTCAATACATCTTTATGTAATGGTTAGAAATTTTACGGTTACGCTAAATTTGGAAGTCAATTTTTGCGTTAATGTATTGATTACTGTCACTGTGTTTACAGTAATCAGTTATTTACCAGTAAGTTACCAGTAATTTAAAATAGTACTTATAGGTTCTATGCATAAAAATGTTTTTCTTTGTAAAATATGTTGCGAATGAAATTTTCATTGTTATGAAAATTAAACTTATCTGAATGCTCAAGAAATATCTTCAATATCGATGTATGTATTATCTACCTATTATAACACCAAATTAAAACTATCAAATACTATTAAAATCTTCACGTATGACGTATTCTAATCTATATTTATTATTTACTAGCGGTCCGCCCCGGCTTCGCCCGTGGTACATATTTACGTTTTCTCTACATAAAAACCATCCTCGTACTTCAAGGAATATAATAAAAAAAGAATTATCGAAATCGGTTCAGCCGTTCTCGAGTTATGCGCTTACCAACACATTTTGCGATTCATTTTTATATATAAGATGAGAGCTGATTAATCGATGACGTGTTTTAAAATATAAAATTGTGAAGGAAGCTGACCACATAATATTACGACTTCGACATACTTTTTCCCTGACTCATCGAGAGCATGAGATGAATGCGTCAAAAAATCCCTTTAAAACTTGCATCTTGTTTCGCCCCATCTAATATTATGACGTGTGATGTATGCACTTGATAAATTCTTCTACATTCCTTTAGAATGACTCTAATGAGTCAGAAACGTAATAAAGGGAAGGGTGTTTTCTAAGACTTTGATAAAGATTTACAATACAAAAAAAGCATTGATCAATTAGTGAGTATTTTACAGAACAAATATTATGTGTCATTAAACAGGGAGTTATAGAAATATCCAATGAGATAGAAAGCTTAAAAGCTCGATGATATAGTTTATGTAGTATGTACACCTATTTACCTATGCAGAATAATAATTTCATACCGATATGATTGGTAAAAAAAATTACACGTTTCTAAATGTTTATATTATTAACTCCAAAATTTCGATTTCAATAAAATTATGATTAAAATGTATAATTTTCAATATTTTAGGAAGTTCATTTTGACTAATAATTTTATTACCTAATTAATTAATGTTTCTCAGTAGGTACCTAATTGAATAATAACCCGAAAAGATAATTATCAAATTACAAACTACATATATACTTATCCAAAACTTCACCTAAAAGTTTCACCGAAGCTCGATAACTTAATAGAGACTACTACATTAGTTGCATGATAACTCGATTATTCAATTTAAGGTGCTAAAAGTTGCATGTTGGAAACGTACGTCTTGTTTCCAAATTATCAATACCATGCAACACGTTTAATGCACGTGTTCTCAAACAAAGCCTTTCAAAAGCTTTACAACACAACTTGGCCGGCTCTAGCGCACTACGAATATAAACAAAGCATCGTAGCAACATAAAACTTGAGACAAATATATTGAGAGTGTAACATGTAGGAGGGAGAAGGCAATACCCACGTGAGATAAGTTAACAATAGATTATAAAAAACTCTACCTGGAAGGTAGAGGCTTCTCCCGCCCGCGCGTTAGTTCAAACTTTGTTGTCGTTCAGCGCGAAAGCCTTTCGTGTGTCGATGTTAATTAAGTTCATTCTAATTACTCGTTACACTAATTGCTAGTGATTTGTAACTGTGATGGAACCTATTTCGAGTGACGCAACCCGGCAGTTGTTCGATAGCTTCCCATTTTGAACCACCTGTCGCTTTCTACCTGTGCGCCTTAGCAACTGGTGTTTTCGCGCCATATCGCCCGAACCACCATAGAAGAATAGTTCGTTTATTCGAATAGAATTATAATGAAATCTCATTGATACGTGTTCAGGTTACATATATTGCCATATACGTTGCGGACATTGATAGAGTATGTATGTTTAACGCGTATTGTCTTCAACAGTGATGTGCTTGGAAATTGAATAAAACGTGATAGTATTTAGTGTTGTGCCAGTGCAAGCGATGCGGACTAGTCGGTGAAATGATTAAGTTTCGGTATAAGCGTAAGGAGCCGAGCGATGGCAAGGCTGGGACGGCGATTCAGAAGCAGAAGATCGAAGGGTTGAAGGACAGGGAGCTGTTGCCGCCCAAGGATATGCTAGCCGGTTCTCTGGCTGGAGTTCGGCACAACACGCTCCCGCGATCTCGTCCGCCTTCCGCTAATAAACGCGACCCGCCTGAACCGCTCCTCAGTCAAACAACTTTGTCGCTGTTTCGAGTAAGTTTTATTTATAAATCTAACGAATGAATAAAATAATGTAAAGTCTTGTTCCATGGCAGATTATTATATATGTAAATAAATTTTAGAACATCTTTTCACCAAAATAATTTTAATTAATTATTTACATCACGTTATATTGAGAATTTAAGTACTTAGCTATCTAATTTAAAACTCTAATCTGTAAATCGTGACTCCTGTAGGAACTAAATATTTATAATTACGTCATTAGAATGTTGATGCTGTTGGAATCACATATTAATGAATACGCCGTATCGTGAGTAATTAAAACAGTTTACTAATGCACTCAATTTTAAATTAATATATTCTAGAAAGTAATTAGCAAAAATTGTGATACATTAACATAAAGTGGCATCAAAAATGGCATCACACACTTCATATTTAAGTGCAAATTTTTTGAAATAAATAAATTCAACAAAGATAGCATAAGTAAGAAAAGGTCTTCCTTTAGCGTAATGCAGCATTTGGCCAGTTTCCAGTTTTTAAAGTAAACGTTTTCCTGCAGAAAATTAATTCACACATAAATCTTTGAACAGTTAGTCATTAACGGTGGCGTCTTATTCTCAGTTCGTTTGACCCTAAAAGAGCATAATGTCAGAGCCCAAAGCAATTTGTTTCTGGAAGTAAAACAAGGCAATTGTATGCGTATGTAAAGAATCGACAGAGCTACAGCTCGTGCATTGAATTCACTATTGTTTCTGAAGGAAGGACCGATACGTTTCTAAAATTCGTTTTGGACACGTGTAGAATTTATTATCCTATAGTTAGTTAAACATCTGTAAAACAATTGTCAAATTTGTTCTTATTGTCTTGGCTATAACAGCGATTATTGTTTATTCAAATCACAATAGGTACAGCCTACAAATGTGCATTCCCTAGAAATGTGCATTCCCTAAAAGTATAGTTTACACGGTTTCTGTTTGTTCGTTTCGATTGTATTACGAATACTTACTAAAATGACATAATACATACTTACTTATGTCACACGTTGAAATTATCGAATCATCAATAGCATTAGGAAAGAAAATTATAGTGGCACATTTTTTTTATAATTTAATATTAAAGGAGCCGCAGCCGCTACAACATGCTATTAAAAGAACTATTAAATAATACAAACCTGGCTGCAGGAAGTCTATAAAATTCAGTAAACGTACGCTTACTATTTATTACATTCATGTACCAGGCAATCAGAAATGAGTAGCATCACTATTCTCACTATTCTCACATCACCACAGTACCGACCCCTTTGTACGCTGAATGTTTTCCTATTGTTTTCTCTATAAAGTTCATCTTGCACGCTTTTTTAATCTACTTTCTCGACGCTGTATTGTTGTCTATAAATTTAGCTCATTTTTTTATTAATTTCGATCTATTGTTGCCGCAAACGATGTTTAGCTAATTGATTAGTCATTTTTTATCTTTGACTTAAAATTTATAATATTCGAAGTCATTAATTCTTAAGATAATTTACTGTAACAAATCATACATAATTAAAAAAAATATTAAATTAATGCCAAGAAAATATTATTTATGAAGCAGTCACCAATTCACGGTTAAGAGGCAGCGGAAGGCACGATGCAAGGTGCAAATGCACCGGATGACGAAATGTTTCTATTTAATTAATATTTTATGAGGATTTAACGATTGCAGCTTTCCAATGAACCGTTTTGTACTAAACTGTTTACCTTGGCGAGCTTATTTGATTATATGATAATAATTATATTACGTTTCTTCAAGAGTATCTATCTAATTATTCAAACGAAAATAATTTGGTTAAATCGTAATGCAATTGTCTCAAGGCTGTCTTAAGAAGAGAAAGGCCTTTCTCATTACGTTCATTATACATTTTTGGATTATAAAATGGCATGCCATTTCGGTCAGGCAATTCGCATCTAGAAATAAAACTAGGTATGTTGGATGTGCAAATTTAACTCAAATCATTGTTTTTATGAAAGCTCTATCATGAAATTAAATAATTATAATGAATGTTATTATGTGTAATTCAGATTTCGTATACGTACCTTGTGTCTAAAAATGTATTTGAAGATTTATTAGAATTTGTACCACGGCAACTGAAGCAAATTCTAATCAACACGTTCGTCAAAAGTAAATACATACATACGTAAATTTTAAGTATGTAGAGGTAAAAATAAACTTACTCATATTAATGTTGAAGAAACTATTCCACACTTAAATTGTAACCGATACAAAGTTTACGATTTAATCTTAAAAACTTGAACTTGTTCTGAAATCTTTCGCAAACGATCGGAATGTAGGTATTGCGAAGTAAAAGTAATCTCGTTTATTCTTTATATTATGTTACGTACTTTTCATGTATGTGTGAGCTGTTGATATAAGAATTTATCAATACTTTTAATTTTTATTACGTTTTAGCTAACTTTTTTCGGCACTCTACGTTTAGTAGCAGAACGCAAATAGACTGATCACATATTGTTTACACAATACCTAAGCATAATACAAAGATAATAAAACTAATATTGTAACTGTTTGTGTGATTAATTGAAGAGTGAATGTCCACATTTGTTTACACAATACCTAAGCATAATACAAAGATAATAAAAATAATATTGTAACTGTTTGTGTGATTAATTGAAGAGTGAATGTCGTAATAGATTTGACTGATAATAATTATCGTAAAATCGTTTGAGCACCCACAATATACTTTATTACAGCACCTATAATGAGAACATAAATACATAGTCCAAAGAGCTCTAAATTTTCTTGTATTTAATTCTTTTTTCTTTAATTACAGGAGTTATTCGCGCAACTACAATGGTCTGCAGAACGAGCGCCAGCCGCGGACAGCCTCCGCCGAGCTCTGGGAGGCGGAGGCGCAAGATTCCAACTCGGTTGCATGGCAGACGCGAGCGAATGCTTCGAGCACCTTCTACTACGAGTACATGCTCATGTAGCCGCTGGTTCTGGGGACAAAAGAGATGATGACGCGTGTCGAGCTCCCCACTGTGTGCCACATAGGAAGTTCGCTATGATGCTCGTGGAACAGTCCGTGTGTGGCGCTTGCCAGGCTACGTCTGAACCGCTGCCGTTTACTCAGGTAATTATTAGTTAAACAAAAGTATTAATAAACATATTATGTCTGAAATTATTAAAACGAGAAGGTAGAGTTTCATAATATACTTAAAATATTTTTATGCTTGAAAATGATATTTTCATCAAATTACCAATTGTAATATTTTACGAAATATTAACAGTGAATCTGTTATTTAATATTACTTATGTTCGCTTTCAGATGGTTCACTATGTATCAGCAACCGCTCTAACAGCGCAAGCAGCACTAGGTGAACACGGCGATAGCTTCGGTCTGCTCCTGAAGAAGGCCGGTGGCATGGGAGACATACGAGACTGCCCTGTAAGTATAAATATTATGGCTTAAATAATAATATTTGTTAATCGACTTTCGTATAAAACAGCTGGCAGAATATGACAGCATACAAATTCGAATATTGCAATTTATTATAATTACACATAGGTTAAAGAAGTAGTAATTAAAAAGGCATTTAAAAGATACGTTTTAGCTAAATTTTGAAATATCCTTTACAGAACGCATGCGGCGCGAAAATACAAATATGCAGGACGCTTATGAACCGACCTGAAGTAGTGTCCATCGGGATGGTATGGGACTCAGAACGGCCATCAGCTGAACACGTGGCAGCTGTATACGCGGCGCTGGGCACTGAGCTTCGGCCCACTGACGCCTTCCACGCGTGCGTCGACCGCGCCTGGGCCGCGCGCGCCACGCACCGCCTCGTCGGACTCGTCACGTACTACGGCAAGCACTACTCGACTTTCTTCTTCCATAGCAAACTCCGCCTATGGATATACTTCGATGATGCGGACGTCAAGGAGATCGGCCCCGAATGGTCCCATGTCGTCGAAAAGTGCAAGAGAGGACGCTTCCAACCTCTATTGCTACTATATGCCGCAGTAGATGGCACGCCGTGTGATACTCGACACGCGCCTAAAGATGTCGTGCCGTTCCCCGCTCCTGAACCCAGAAGAGCCGTCACCCCGGCTCCAGAGAAACCGACGAACGGTTTCGCCAGACGCGCTATGACTCCCGGTCCTGATAATGAAAATGATTACGTCAGTAGAAAAGCAGTTGAAAATATGCTAGAAGTACAAGCCAGTCGGCGAGCTCAATTAGCTAGAAGTCTAAGTACTAGTTCCGCGTCTGACACGCAAGAGCGGCCGCGAGCTAGAAGAGATTCTGGAAACTGGAGTGGCGATAGAAATAGCGCTTCATCTGCATCGTCATCGACTATAGAAAGTCCGTTCATGTATCCGAGAGGCCGTGGTCCTGGAAGTATACCGAGCAGCCCTACACGGAAAGGCGAATTATCGAGTGGTGGATCCTGCGACGCAGGGTACGATTCTTATTCCCTCTCGTCAACGGACAGTATTCCTTTACAACAAGGCTTGCGACACAACTTACAACTAGCACAAATACCTGAATTAACGACTCGTGGGGATTGTGAAGCTCTGTGCCAAGAAGCCGATAGATTGTTAGAAAAGTCACGTCACGCTGAAGATGCCGCTGACTATGAGACTGCATTAGTATTGTGCGATGCCGCTGCCTCAAAAGTGTGCGCAGCCATGGATGCCCCATATAACAATCCACATACGATGACATTCGCTAGAATGAAACATAACACGTGTGTAATGCGTGCACGAAGTCTGCAAAGGAGAATGGCGGGTTTCAATAGGGTAACTGAAATTCCTCAACTAGCTCCCGTTCGGAATACAAAAGGTGGTCTTGACACTGCCCCGACTACGATCGAAATTTATGCCACCCTTCCAAAGAAAAAGGGTTCTTCCAAAAAATCTAAAAATATAGAAGAAGATATAGATAATCCACCAAGAGAGCGACCACCGAGACACAAATCACGCGATGATGATAAAGGAAGAGATAAACGATCTAGAAGTGAAGATCGTGGACGAGCGAGAAAAGAAATAACCGTAGCTCCTGAGAAAAAAGAGGAGCCAGTTGAAGATAAAAAATCAAATAAGAAACAACATAAAATACGTCGTAAATTACTAATGGGAGGTTTAATAAGAAGAAAAAATAGATCTATGCCTGATTTGACTGAAGGGGCTGACGTCAACAAAGCCCATACAAGTAAGGAGAAGCGCATAGCGTCTGTTGATGATGGTGATGTGGGCAGAAAAAAGACAGATGATAAAAATAACCTCAGTGGTTATCTATCGGAAGGACATCTGGAGTACTCAGCACCCAGTGGTACTAATCCCAACCTTGAAAGAAGCAAGCTAATGAGGAAAAGTTTCCACGGAAGTGCGGGTAAAATGTTGACTGCAGCTAAAGTTCCTCCTCCGCCGCCGCTGCGAACAACTTCCCAGCTTAGCGGGCCTAAGTTTGAATCAGAAGTCACAGAGCACGGCATACAAAACCGTCCTCAGCAACCACTGCCTCCCCCATCACGCAACGAATACAACTACGCACATGATAATGATGAAGATGGTGGATTCTCAGAGCAATATGGAGAGGAGCCACAATCATTGCCATTTATGCCTTCATATGATAACAATCCAGCTAACCATTATAATACATTAGACGATTCTCCTAATACTTCCCAAAACTTCCATACTGTCGTTACTCAGGCGATGGTGCATCAAGAGCAAAGTCCAGTTAAAAGGGATTTGACTAAAATATTAGATAATATACTCCCATCGCATCACAATATTCAAAATCTCACTAATGCATTCGACAATGGAATCGATGTAGTTGACTGTGCCATGCCACAAAATATAAGAAGATCTCCACTGAACTTTGAGTTGCCTCCATATCCCAGTCCCATGAATTCGGTAAATCATTCAAGACAACCTAGTGAAGAATTTCCTCCTCCACCACCACCTATTGATTTAACGCCATTACAAGAAGAGATTAACAGAATGAATCAAAATACAAACATGGATCTCAATTACATACATAGATTTGAAAGTGACCAGGAAGATGTTCCTAAAGGATCACTGCTAGCTCAATTACAGGAAAAGAGGAATCAAATTCTAAGAAACGAAACTAAAATTAATCCAATGGATACAATCGGTAGTGCTGGAGATACTTGGCTTAAAGAGCTGCAGGCGAAACAAGCAGCTTTAAAGTTAAAACGATCTGGATCTCTTGAGGGACAACTATCTGCTCCAGTAGAAAATACAACAAAGACAGTTGATAATAGTAATAACGTTCGAAATATAGCTTCAAGATTCGAAAGCAACGGTCAAAATACATCAGCAGATAGTGAAAGATCTCATATGGGATATCTGAATATGGGATCTAATCGAGACGTCATTAATGTTTCAAATCTCTCAAACAGTGGATTGTACAATCGTCGGTCATCTTCATCTTCGAATGATCAAAATCAGAGCACAGATGAATATAATTCATCAAAAACTAGTAATAATGCTAACTTCGGAGATCGTAACAAACCTAAAAAGAAGTCAGTATCATTCTGCGATCAAGTTATTTTAGTAGCTACAGCAGAAGATCAAGAAGATGATAGTTATATTCCCAATCCTATATTAGAAAGAGTTCTTAAATCTGCTATGAACAAACCAGAACTAACAACCGTACCTTTACAAAATGAGAAACCGTCACTTCACAGACAGGATTCTTTCGACAGTCAATCTTCACGTTCAACTATATCTTCCCTTTCCCAAACATCTTATGTGCCTAACGAGTCTACTGATTACTATAGAACACAAAATTCTTACCCAAATTATCAAGTTGCGCAAAACCGACCTCAACAGCAATACAATCCTCAGAAAACTGCCGCACCAACAAATCAAAATATTCAAGGAAATACACAAATATATCAAGCGTTACCTGCAAATTCTCAGAGCGCTAGTAATCCTATTCCATATACTCAGCCACCATCGGTATACACAAACAATAATACAGCAAGCCCACCGAGTTTTAGTCAAAATCCTGCTAACAGATTAACACCTACTGTTCATAACCCGCCATATATGACCAAGCATGTTCAAAACATACAGAGGCCCGTTCCAAACACATATCCTCACCCACCGAGCCAGCTACATCCGGGGAACCAACCAACGAACAATACATACTATCATAGATTGCCTCAGCACTCTGCAACGCCGACTCCGACGCAAAATTATGGACAAAATCGTCAGTACAATCAAAACCCACAAAATAATAATGCTGCGCAATATCAAAGCGTGCCCACCAACTCTCCGGCTTATCAGAGCTATCACAACCCACCGACAAGTTACGCTAATTCTGATTATTCTAGTCGTTATCCACAAACTAATAGTACAAATCATTACAATATCCATTCGCCATACCAGAGGGTTCCACCGCCTCATGGAGATGTTCCCTTAGAGACTTACAATAATAATAATTATCAAAAAATCCCCAATAACTACTACCATGATAATAACTCAAACCAAACGCGTGTTGATGCGAGGAACTTCGGAAATCAGCGTCCACCCTACAATGCTGACAACAACTCAAGCGAGCAATTGACTCAATACCAGAATGGGTATCAACAAAACGGCTATAACCCATACCAACATTTACCACCGCCCAAGCAAATTCAAAAGAAGTCTGTATCCTTTGAACCTGGTACAAAGGGTGGTACAGATTCACCGATACCGCCACAAATGAATGGCAACTATGCAAGCGATAGTCAATCTAATACTTTATCTAGCGCACAAAAAGCAGTATGTAATTTGTGCCGGAAGAAAACTGTTAATCCCCCGGCAACGTATTGCCCTGACTGCGACTTTTACATGTCAAGGTTCAAGCCTCGATCATAGCAATGAGATATTTTAAACAAAAAGGAATGCCACCGAATAGAAAGTAAATTTAAGTGTAGTATTCTAATGTAAATAAATATTGTTAAGTTATGACTGATCTCACTGGAGAATGTAATCGATATTTGAGTATGTAACAATTTAAACACCGATTATTCATGTAGAAAGTTATGAATCGTAAATATTTTATTGCTTATTTTTTATTCTCTAAATATATGAATTTATAAATATGTTCGTACAAATAAAGTGATTTGCTTATTATTATGTGGTTTCATTAAAAATCTTAACCTGATAATCAAAGCTGAGTACCTAGACATATTTTCTCCTATAAAAAATGATGCACAATTTCATATACATAGAAGCCAGGCGTTTAGCGTTTAAATTCTAAGTATATTAATTACCAGTTTAAAAATTAAATAAGTACGCGGTACAAGCGCTCCTCTATAACTACTTTTCTGAAAAAAATGAAATTTGGCCTTTCGAACGATGAACCGATTTTGATGAAACTTTCACTCAACCTTGAGTTTAAAAAGTTCTAACAGATCGTTTTCTGTGCATAATAATGTGAAATATTTAATTTGTGTATTTATTTATTGGATAGAACCCAAACGTGATTAGTAAATTTACCTTTTGATTATTATTTTTATTAGTCGTAACCACAGACTAGTCGTAACATAGTACCTATACAATATAATATACAAGAAAGTAGAGCTGTAACCCTAAAAATTAAAATATTATCTGTGGCAGAATGTATTTTATTTTGCTTTGTCCGATAATTTATCTCTGCTTGAACAAAAAGTACCAGAAGATAATATTTAAAGTACTATTAGTATACGGTCTTACCGGTCGGAGCTGGCGCACGGGCCCGGCGCGGGGGCGAGCTGCTAATTATTATTATTATCATGGACCAATATCATATTAATTCATATCAGTGCATTACCGACTTGACAAAAAAATTAAAATTTTTAAGCTATTGCATAGGCTCTATCGCGGGCCTTGAGCACGGGGACCGAATCCAGAAATTTAGTAACGAAAAACCTCACGCTCCCCACTCCGCGGACGGGCGCGGAGGTGTGGCTTGAAGGCATAGCATGCAATAGCTTTACTGTAGCTTTACCGCGGCAGTCGGCAGTCCCCGAGTGCCACACGTCTTTTTATTTTTTTTGTTTTGTATGTATTTCTTGTTTTACCACGAATAAATTAATTATAATCTATTAAAGTCTAAAAAGTTTCACCGTCTCAGTGGTGACTTGCTCAAGAACTACTTGGTCCATTGAAAAGTTACATTTGGGGTCGCATTTTTTAGAGGACGCAATTTTATTTTTTTGATGTGTAGGGGGGG
>CAJQZN010018922.1:0-13138 GCA_907164685.1 Colias eurytheme | reverse complement strand
GCAAATTTCTTATGAAAATCTTCAATACAATGAATCTGGTTCATTGCATCCACAGTGAATGGAATGCCATCAAGACTTTTGCCACATACAACACAAGTAAAGCAAGTGGGATGGTACGGCTTGCCAGTTGCTCTTAGAATTCTGTCCAATATTGGCTTATTGCAAACTGAGCATTTCTCCAATGTTTCATAATAATCAGCTTCACAATATGGTTGGCCATCAACATCATAGAATGGATTACCCTGTAAATTTGTATTGCAGTGTTCACAGCGGAAACACTGAACATGGTACATATTTCCCATCGCTGTGCATCCAGAACTCTCACCAACAACTTTCTCATTACATTTAACACATGTTCCAAACACATCCAAATCTTGGCTATCAGATATAGATTGGACAAGAAGGTCTGTTAAGGCATCCACTTCCTGTTCCTTTGGTAGAGGTGATTTTCCCTTTTTCATTAAATTATTTTTAAAAGTAGGAGTGGTACTTGCAGAAGCTGACTTATTGTTTGGATGAGGACTGATAGGCTCATAAAGTGATTCATAGGTTGAAGCTTGGGACACTCCATACTCTGGATATTCATTCTGATAAATAGGAGGATATGTAGGTCTCTCTTGATTGTAATTTATGTTAGCTGTGGCTCTAGCAAGCTCACTATAATTGGAACTGACAGGTGAAGGAGGAGGCAAGTATTCTTCATGATTATGATTGGGATCATAACTTTTTAATTGACTCATATTGATGGGTGGTGGTGGTGGTGGATTTGAAGTTTGATATGGCGGTATGTTACTGTAGGTAGGGTTATAAACTTTAGATGGCAATGGAACATTATTTTTGAATGAAACATTAGGAAGGGAGAGTTGAGTAACATTCGCATAATCTTTATGGCTGTGGATATGATTGGCATGTCGCAATACATTATTGTAAGTTGGAGGTGGCGGCGGTGGTGGAGGCGGAGCCTCGTTGGTTAATGTAGATATTTTTAAAGAATATGATGGTTCACATACTTTATGCACCACAGCACTATGTGGAACTTGTGGTTGAGCCTTCTTTTTTGGCGGCACAGCTGGTGGTATCTTTTTGATTCTTCCTGGAGAATTTAGATCTTTATTCACCTGCAATTCTGCTAATTGTTGTTCTAGGGCTTCTATATTATCAAGTCGCGACATATTGAAACTTCAGTTTGCAGACGTGTAAACTTGTTGAGCCATTGACTATTAAGATAAGAATCACTAAAAACTTTTAAATGCCTTTATAAGCCTTTGTTGGAAACTGGACACTTCACAGTTCACACTTCTTGACATTGACAACTGCTAGGTAGGTACCGTATAGGTATTTCAAAGATAATGACATGAGTCATGAGTCATGACCTAACTCGCCTAAGAGCGTTTTCACATTATCCGATCCGATATCGGATATCGGACGCCGATAGCCGATATCCGATATCGGATACAATTTTCCCTTTCACATTGTCCGATAAAATAAAATCCTTCCGATATCATCATGAGTGTTGCCAGAAATTTTTAGAGAAAACTAAACTAAATTGCCAGTTGATAAAAAAAGGTATAATTAAAAAAAAATCAAATGATAGATCATAGTTGTACATACATTAAAAATAACTACGTAAAAAAAACAACTTCAAAAAAAGAAAATTAAAATGTAAAACAGATTTGATATCATTAATTACTGCATATTATTTAGATGTGCTATTTATAGGTAAACCAGAATCTGATGGCAATTAGGGAAATCAAAATTTTGAGTGTGCAACCCTAGGGAAAATGGACTGAACGATCTTGATACTTCGTATTTTTTATTTTGTCCTCAATATCATTAGTTATATTACACAAGTGGATAATACTGTATTTAATAATGAGATATCCACGTAATATTATGTAGGTACTTATTACATGTATAATATACATATTACTTTTCTAAAGGTAATACATAATATTATGTATTACACACCTATCTTTGAATATAATATATCATTATGGCATGTGAAAATATGGATGTAATGATAATGCAGATCAAAACTTATTTACTATATTTAACGATTGTTTATATTTTTTTATAAAATAAAACAATAATAAAATAAAATCTTGTTTATTTTCGTAAGATTTAACACATTATAAAATTGACTTGTACACCTTGGACTTGACAAATAGCCGAATTGGAAACTCCTGTTATAAGTTTTCATAAAATTATATTTTAATCAACAAACAATATTATATACCTATTTATAACATTTTTAATTTAAAGTATCAAAACGGGTAAGTCCAACTTAGCAATAAAATCTTTCACGCGCTTTAAAATTGAAAATTGTGATGAGTTTGACCCTTCTTCATCGAATATTTTTCTATACACATTGTAAACAACACCTCTTGCTTGTGATCGCAGCGGTTTTATCGACATTTAGAAGATTTTGAAGACAAAACCCTAAAAATTTATCATCAAAACAAATAATTTGACAACCAATTTGATAGTTGTCAAATTAAGTTGCCACATGAAAATCTTTAATTTTTTAAATATAAATATGCCATCAGATTCTGGTAGACCTATACTAAATAGTTTTGATATCGGTCATTTGTATAGTTTAAGTTAACACATTATAAATTAAATAAATTTATATCAATACCTAACTACTACAACCTAGTATTAGTTAATAGTTTCAGTAATACATATTATGTATCAGTAAATACCTTTCAAAATCTATTAAATGTATTTTTAACAAGAAGTACCTAGTCATTTAGTAATTTTTTCACTATATACATTTATAAAAGTTCATGTAGTACCTATGATAAATTTATTAAGTGATACAATCTTTGTTCACATTTTCTATTCTTTTTCTTATTACACTGTAAATAATATTGTCACCCGTTCAAATATATATTTTATAATATGATTGTTGTAATTTCCTGTAAGTAAAGATACATAAATTATTTTACTGTCATAAGCAATTATTTTAGAATTAAGAGTTTTTAAATATTCTTTGTTGTTAATTCAAAATAAAAATGAAATCGGTGTGAAATCTCCTCCTTTTTTTGAAGTCGGTTAAAAACAAAGCACTCAATGACAACAATACAATAAACAGCACAACCACAGAGCACAACCAACATCCAAGTAGGAGGAGGAGCGAGGCAGAATGAGTTAAAATAAAGATGATAGACACATATTTTCGAAGATAGATATTTGAATTTAAGAACGCAATATATTTTTGTTTACTTCAGTTCAGCCAATTGCCGTATATTTTAATACGGTAATTAAAATAGCTGCCGTATAAATCGTATTTTTAATGCCTATAAATACTTAAATGTGTGATTTCTTAATAAAAAAGCTTTCTTTTAATAGAAAGGATTTTAGGTTAAAGCAAAGAATTTTTTTAAAGATTTAGCGCCCTATAAGACTGAAAATACACAAACTAGTGCTTTTTTGCTGTTGGTATACTGCCTTTTCGAAAATTGAGTTGGCAACACTGAACATTATCGTCCTATAGCTCACGGGCATATCGGTGTCGGCTCCGATATCCGATATCGGATCGGACAATGTGAAAGACAGGTACATATTTCATACATTTTACTTCCCTCCGATATCGGATATCGGCTATCGGCTTCCGATATCCGATATCGGATCGGATAATGTGAAAACGCTCTAAGGCCGCGTGTCCATCTCCAAGAAAACTTCCGCAAGAAATGTCCGACAGTCTGTCCGACAGCAGCTTGCAAGTTTAAACCAGCACTTGGTACATGGTTTAGACTTGCAGGTAGAAACGAGGAATTTGACTTGCAAGCTACTGTCAGACAGACTGTCGGACATTTCTCGCGGAAGTTTTCTTGCAGATGATAAGGCGGCCTAAAGTCATGATGCTTAAAGGCATAGTGGCATAGACTCCATAGACCAAATCACAAAGATACTCCACAATCAGGTCATGCGGCTTGACTCAAATAGTGTAATTAATAATTATTTCAATCACAGAGTTAGTGACGAGTCAGCATCGTGAACAGATGCTAAGACGAAATTATACAATTTCAGAACAGATTACTGAACAATAATTTGGGTATTTTCCATTTTATTTTTATAACAAAAAAGTCGGTAGACGAATAGTGTGCTTTATTTAGTGAAAATTGTCAATGTTTCTTTGTTTTCAAATTGACAAAAAGTGAAAAAAATTATCTATGAATGTCGAATGTCATTGTCAATGATTAATGAATATAAACCACAAATTAGCAAACAAATTATATTCTTCATCTCGTGTATTTACGATATATTAAATACTTACCTAATAGAAAACATTTTATTTAAATTCAACAGATTGGAAAAGAAAACTAAATAAATCACCATGCAGTGTCAATTGTGGATGGGCAGTGTAAGTAGTAAAAAATTCATTGAAATAAAATGAACTTTATGCCGATAATATTTATCTGAATTGGATTTTCCTTTTCAGTTGGAGCCGAACATGACTGAGAGCTTTATATTGGCCGCATTTCATAGAATGGGTTCAAGACCATTAAATGTAAAAGTTATGAGAAATAAGTTCACAGGTGAACCGGCTGGTTATGCATTCGTTCACTTTCAGGTATTTTTTATTATTTTGTATAGTTAATATGTGGCAGATTCTTTAAAATTATTAACTTGAAAATACTTTTCAATACAGCTTAAATAAGCTCCACTACCAAAAATATGTTAATATTATCCAGTTACTAACTTTATATCCAAAACTGTCAATGAACTGAATCAACCACATATTAATTAAGCATACAAAATGCAGAGTATTAAGATAATGAAATAGATAATAAATATTTCATATTTACAGACTGATGAAGAAGCTATTGACACAATGCACAAATTGAACGGCAAACCAATACCGGGAACATTTCCAGTTGTTAGGTTCAGACTTAACACAGCTTCAAGGGAAGCCAGAGCTAATATGCAAACAGAAAGAGAATTTTCTGTCTGGGTCGGGGACCTCAGTCCAGATGTTGACGACTATTCACTGTATAGGGTATTTGCATCAAAGTACTCGTCAATTAAGACAGCAAAAGGTAAGATTCTTATTTCTCAGATTATACATATATGTATAGATCATCCCATGCTATGTTATTACTAAATATTATATTAAATCTTTTGTTATTAAATGAAATTTAAGATACAGCAATGTCATTAACATTTTACATAATTTTTAGTAATATTAGACAATTCTGGGTATACAAAAGGGTATGGCTTTGTACGATTTGGTAATGAGGAAGAACAACGAAATGCGTTATATGCAATGAATGGGTACACTGGCCTTGGAACCAAACCCCTGAAAATATGCACAGCAGTACCAAAACCTAAAAGTGCTATCACAACACCCAGTACTACTACTAGTACTTCTACGAATGCCACATATACTACTGGAGCGGTATGGTTTTTTCTATTTTATAGCAAATCTCTCATTAAATATTTCTATGAATCAGCATAAACTAATAGACAATGTGTGCCTGAAATTTCAATTTGAAACGCTTATTAATTGGCTCTTCCAAAGCAATATAATTTTCGTTTTCGTGCATCACTTCAACGCATATGCAAACTTATAATGAATGTTGTATCAAGCTAAATTGCTCAGATTGGCTCGTTGTACAGATGACAGCATAACGCAGGCTTCTTGTATTAAATGGATTGCTGCATACCTTGCTTACCGTAAGGTACCAGGAAAGTATGAGCTTATAGTCGGTGTAGTTTGAGTGTAGGTGTAGTACTGATGAGGAGTTGTGATTATAGGAGTACAACCAATATTATGATCCGTCAGCCTATTGGCAAAATTATTCAGCGTGGTCTGGCTACTATGGGCAGGGGGACGCGAGTGCGACGGTGCAGGCGGCGCCGGTCATTGACCCCGCGCAGGCCGTGGCTGCTAAAGCTCAGAGCGATGAATTAGCGCTCGTTGGTGAGTTTCTGTTTAATGTTTTAATGTGTTTGTCTTACTTTACCTTTTACTATACTTTTTGTTTATTTAGTATTAATAGTTATTGTTTGTTTGAAATATATTTGTAATAGTGCCAGTGACTTGTGAGGCAATGCAATTTAAGTATGTTTTTCTAGTAGACAACTTATTATTTCTGATTCTCTCTACATTTCGTTCATACATTCTGCTAGTTCTCTGTAAGCAACAAGCAAGATTTTTTAAACGAGTAGGTATTAGTAAAAAAAAATTGGGTTTCTAATTTTTATTTCTTTAATTCTTTAAAATTATTTACTTGAAAATAATAACATGTATAATTAAAAAACTATTATTAAATATTACAAATGTACAACTGAAAAACATGGGTTTTAGCCTCTAGGCCCTAGATTACATTATATTTAAGAATGCCCTAGACATTCTTTCAAGGGCATTCTTAAATATAATGTAAAAATACAGGTTTGAACGTTACAATTAATATTTTCTAAATAAAATAAATAAACGTTTGTATGCACACACAGAACACAAACGACCGATCGACATTGATGAGATGAATCAAGAATTCCTGAACCCAGAGTTATCGCTGTGGGATGGACTGGAGTCGTCGCAGTGGTTCCCGCACGAGGTTATAGAGGCGCATTAAGATATGACTCAAATAATTAGGTTTTAAAATTAAATAATAATTGAATAAATCTTCTTTTATTTCCCCGCAAGCAAATGTTGTCATTCTAAAAAGATGGTGTTTCTCTTAGTTGGTAGGTTTTATCATTTTTCATATAATTTCATGGATAAATTAGTAAAGCACAGAATCGCAACTGCGTGCAACAACAAATGGAAATAGTAACTCATGTTAGTGAGCATGTAAAGCTGCAAAAAAACTATCGGACGCGGCCTATGGGTATCTTGCTAATAATTGTGCATTGAGGTGTGCAAATTATAAGACGATAGGTACTATAATTAATATAAGTATAATATTGTCTCTGCATTAATTCTAAATAATGTACAAAACGCGCAGATCAATATAAATACGGTTCAAATGGATAAAATGGTTTTAGACCTAGAACTTTAATCAGATATCGAAATCATTATGGTATCTCAATAAGTGAAAAATCTAAATAATAAAATAATTTTGTAGTTAACTATTACAATGGTGCCAAGTGAATTTGCGGGCAGCTGTAAGTACGGAGGAGTCGTCATGTTAGTACCTAGTCGGATTTCTTTGCTTTTTATGTTATCGTTTAGCAATAGATGAATCAACTATATATACTAACAATGCAGTAAGGAGATTAAAAGAAACACAGTTTAACTGAAAACGTTTATTGGATACAAGCATAAATATTTATTTACAATCGGGATAAACACATTGTATATTGTTAACAATAAAATAACAAGTTATACCTACTAAAAAATTTCCAATCGATGATAACATCTGTCCATTCTATTTATATATCCAATATATATCACATGTTTGGAAATAATATCTTAAATTAAACAAAGTATTATGCATTCATACGAAAAGTATTTTGGCCTATTAGATTTTCATCATCAACATAGTAGTGGGGCCTATTTGTTGTTTACTTAAAGATAACCATTGATATAGAATTTCATATTTTACACAATTATACTTTTTAAATAATAGTCAGTTTTGACCTATATTGTACACAAAAATACAAACAAGTACAATACTTATATAATAAACACGATAATGAAGTTGTTTTCAAAGCCCTACTTAATAAGCTAGAGATTTACAAACTTACAATTGGCACATTATATATATGAGAATTATTATAGTAATCGCACACGAGTCGTAATAGCTGTTATTATTTGTATAATTTCATTTCATTTAATTTCTGTTATGATGACGAATTTTCGTCCATGTAAATATATATCTTTTGGGGCCGTATTATTATGACCTCTTATTTCCAGACAGTTTACGCCGTGAATTGAACTGACTGGAAAATTTATATTGTATCATAAATAAACATGGCCGGTTATTATGATCATAATATGTTTTGCCAGTCAGTTCAATGCACGGCGTAAACTGTCTGGAAATAAGAGGCCCCTGATCACCTGATAGTCTGTTACATTATAAGTTGCATTTTTTTTCATTTCATTGTTCATTTCCCATGTGCGATTATTTTAAAGCTTAAAGACTTAACTTAATTTATAACAATTGAATTAGAAACAAATGGATGGTTAAGTAAACTTATGCTTGGTATAATTAAGTTAATAGGCAATGTAGCCTATTTTATATGTACTAAATTTTTAAAGTCACTCCACTACTTTATACATAAAACATCCATTTGTCTAAAATTTGCAACAAAATTAAACATTAAAGCTGTGTGATGGAAAATGAACTATTTCGCGACCGTTTCGAAGTATCCGAACACTTGGCACTTGGTGTACTAGTCCGACTATCACCACTATTCGGAGACATTAGAGGCGAAGAACTACTCGACACTGTACTTTTTGGAGTTCCTTTCTTCATATACCCAACTACGGAATTCAACAACACTGTAGGTAAAGCCACTTGAGTTAATTTCCCCGGTTCGTGAGCTATGTACGTTTGCAGCATCTTTTTTCCAGGGGATTTTGGATTGTTCACTGTCAGAACTATGAGCGATCCCGTTTCGATGTTTGCCGGAATGTTGTTTAGAGAAGTAACTACTTCAGGTGTTTTGTTGATATTCGGAGTCTTAGAAGTTGTTGCATTTGCAGGACTTGGAGTGTCTTTAGTTTTCTGTCTCTTATTTATCATTGCTAGAGTGGTGAGGGTTGGCGTGGGTGGCGTTGGAGTATTTGGTGGTATTGGGACTGGAGATTTTGGTATTGTCCGCTTCAATGGTTGTGTTTGTTTCGCTCGTTCTAGCAAATCGTCTGCTGTTGCAATCTCTGGTTTGTGCCGGCTGCCTTTGGATTTTACAGATACTTCTAGTGCTTTTAAACCTCGACCTTAAAGAGACAAAAATAAATCAATTAATATAAAATACATGGTTCAAGCGTTGTATATTAATGTTGTATTCGTAAAAGTCACGTTATGTTAAGATAAAATAGTCCTTAATCCTTTTACCAAAAAAATCAATCATCAAATCTTAATAAATGTAATAGATACATTAATTATTAAAATGAACTCACTGCTTCTATGACCAATCTCCCTAGCCGCTCGTAACCGATCCTTTTCCTCTTTCTTCTGTCGCATAAACTTGTCCTTCTCTTCTTGCGCTTTACGCTTTTCTGCTTCTCTTTCGTCTGTGAATTCGTCTTTGAGTGAAATGGCGTCCCACTCTATTCTGGATCGTAGCGCTTTATCAACTTGTGCACCATTTAACTTCTCTTCTTTTTTGAACTGAAATAAAACATTTAATTGGTTTTAGAAGTTGATCATGTTGCAATAATTCAATTATTTCATTGTATTAACATTTCTTCGATGTCGAAATGTAATGCGACACAGCACCATAGTCCATAATATGGCAAGAGAGCGTGCTAGCGGGTATACGCCTTATTTGCGTAGGCAACGCAGTGCACTTCGCATTACTTATCCTCAGCTTGAGTTCGCGCCTTGTGCCAACAAAGCATGCACTCGCTTTATTTGAGTAAAGTCTTCGTAGTCAAATGCGAGCGGTCCGGCAACACAGCACACTAGTACTACCTACAGACATCAACCATTCGGCAACGCAGCACCACACACCTTCAGCTAGAGCTCGCGCTTCATTCAATCCGGCAACGCAGCACACTAATTATTGTGCTTTTGCCTTGTGTGGTCTGGCAACGCAGCACTCTCAATTTTGTCCTCGCTATGCGCGGTCCGGCAACACAGCACTCACCTTTACTTTCAGCTCGCGTCTCGTCCGATCCGGGAACAGAGGAGCCATCAGCGTGAAGTCAGTACCAATAGCCGCAAGTGCTCTATAGAACCGCACAGTCTCTGAGGCACTCCAGTCTGCAGAGCGGGCGCTACGCTTGTATTGTCCACGACCAGCTAGCCACGCACCCTCGCGTACTATGGAAGACACTTTCTGGGTTCGCGTTTGTTTTATCACCTGGGAATATAAAAAGGTCAATTTATTTTTCATCATTTATTTTCATCAATGTATTTCATAAAACATTCTACATTGCATACATTTTTTAACATCTAAATGTTGCAATATGTATATCAATGATGTGTGTCTATGAGAAATGTTACTTTGTTACGCGTCCATTACTAATTTAATTTCAATTTCAATTTTTTTTATGTGACTAATTAGCCACGTTTCGATTCCCGGAGTGCTAATAATCTAACTACGCCTTTATGAAATATAATATCGTCGTCGCATACTGACCAAACTAGACTCATCAAGAACGATTTCTCCATTTGGCCCCAGTTTAATTTGTGGAACAGGCGCCGCATCGCTTTCTGTCGGATCATCTGCGTCTTCTTCTTTCATCTCTTTCTTCTGCTTCTCCAAGTCTTTTACACTCTCTTCTTTAGCTTTTAGTTCATCTTGATCAGGCCTAGAAATTCATATTAAATTTTATAAGGGCTCATCCATATAAATAATATAATGAGGTTTAATTGTAATGGATAACTCAATAACTATACCCGGCGCGGCGAATGATGATCCCTATGACAGTTCGTCTTAGTGATTGCTCGTATGATGGGTCGTGTCGATATTTTACTATTTTATAGAAAAAAGGCGTGGTTTGCATTCAGCCACGTCGGTAAACATGTTTTTACTAATATTATAAAATGAATTTATAACTAAAATTTTTAACGTCTATTATGTTGTTGTTGTATTAATTTAAGTTTTTTAGCATAGATTAAGTAGGTAAGTAAAACGAAAGTTTTCCAAAACATTAAAATGCGCCTTATCATTTTCACGTTATTTTTAACCCGTTTAACACAGTGTATATTATTTTATCGTGAAA
This sequence comes from Colias eurytheme, assembly GCA_907164685.1. Taxonomy (NCBI): domain Eukaryota; kingdom Metazoa; phylum Arthropoda; class Insecta; order Lepidoptera; family Pieridae; genus Colias; species Colias eurytheme. Next base: position 2,295 of record CAJQZN010018922.1, on the reverse strand, counting down.
ATGGAAGCCCCCATTTAATTTGTCTAAAAAACGTATATTATCATAGGTAAGTAAATTAACGCGAATGGTAATTAATTAATTAATTATGCTGCGATCTTCATTTCCATTCAATAGTGAATGAACTAAAGCTAAAGCATGGAAAAAATGTGAACTCGTTTCCATTATCGAAATTTGTTTATCGATACTTCCGCACTAGTCGATAAATGCCAACGATGTAAGTTTTGTAGGACGTAAACGTAAAATCAGATTGATATAATTTCTCGTAAATGTTAAGAATTGTTATAATAACGACGAAATATCATTGTTATGGCATAAAGCTACGTAAAAATTAATAAATGCCATTTTTAGACGCCTCCAATACATTTCTAATTTAATGGTGACGCCATTACAAGTTTTTCTCTTGAGAATAATTGTCAGTGTCATAGGAATCATCATTCGCCGCGCCGGGTATAGGTACCAAATAAAATTATTTCACTAGTGTTTTAAAGGTCTTTTTATTTGCTATAAAATCAAGCAGGACATGGAAATACTGCTAGACCATAGTTTAAATAGGATTGTATTGGTAAGCAAAGAATATGATGTTTATGATATAAAAGAAAAAACAATCAAAATGTACTTACACAATCGGATTTGTAGTGGGATTGTAGAATATGAGATCATACATAGTCAGGGCTTCACGTTTAACAGCCTCCCGTCGTCGTCTCATCGCCATTAAACGCCTGCTAGCTTCCATTCGTCGAGTCCTTAGTGAAAAAATAAAAAAATATCCAATTTCTGAATTTCAATGTAATTTTTTTAAGTTGGCATGGCATATATCTTAGGAAATATACTTGAAAACAGTCCTTTTACAAATATCTAAACAAATGACGTAGTATTGAATTGGAAGTTTAGAATCAAATTCATAAAAAATCTAAATAAATTTGTTTATTTAAGAATACAAAAAAAGTTATTTGCAGTTAACACGTTCGCGGACAGTACTGGTTTACAGGTTGCAGCTACTGAGACACTACTTTTTTCATACATTGCCCAGGGGCGTAGTGTTACAACACATGGTTAAAAAACCATATGATATGACAGAACGGATATAGGCGTAAACGTCGTAAGTACTCAGCGTCAGATTCATAGTCACCATCATCAGCAAATGGGTATGGACTCGATTCAGGGGTAGACGCTGCATCAAACAGGTCTTGAAGACGTTTTTGTTCTTTTTCGAACGAGTCTCGAGACGCCATTTGCAAAAATATTCGTTACAAATTTAGTTCAACAAAATCGTGTTCACAACAAACAATAGCAACATAAATATGTTGTTTACATAAGCAACTAGACTTGAATTAGTACATCCAGTATGAGTAAAACAATTAAATTACGTTGGAAACAAAATACTCAATTTCTAAACAACAATTCACACGCGGCACGCGGGATCACCGCAGCGGCGCAGTACTCGACTAACCGTATGCAAACATGACGCCCACGGGCGTAGTGTGCGCGGGGAGAGGGGTAAAAAAATATGAATGTATGCGTGGAAGTACCTTCCTTTGACGAATTTTTGTAAATAATGCAGTGACAGTACAAAAGTCGTAATTATACCTGTGATGACAGTACAACATGCCGTTCTTTATGATAGTATGAAAAATCGCTCGTCGTTTGGCGTACTGATTTTATGCAAGTAAAAACTGATACGTCGACAGACGTACTGTCGTATCACTTTTAGCTGTCTAGACGCCAGTGGTCGTTACTGTCCGCGAACGTGTTAAGCTTGCGATAATACGGAGAGCAGATAGTCTTTTCATTATTTTTTAATGATTATAAGCAATAATTATATCATACTTCTGTATTTTTTCTTTGAGTGGAGATGCTGGCGTTGGTTGTGTTGTGGCTTGACTTATATTTGAACAAACAGAATCATTCCTTATCCGACTCACTTCCCTGAAAATATAACATTTATACATTTACAATTAAATTTAATCAAGCAATATATTTATTTATACTTTAGTAATTGGCAATAGTTAGTGCATGTTTTTCTTATCTTTCTTGAGAGCTTTAACAACATATGAGTACAGAAAATAATGGAAATCATGTTAAGTGGTAGATAAAGGAAAGATATGTAAACAAATTAAAGTTTATATATTGATTGTGTGAAAATATATAATTATTTTATACAAAAAGCAAAATACATATAAAATTTTGATGCATTTGAAAATAATTTGGAAAATCCAAAAGTGCACGCCTCATAATTTTTTTTAATAATTATTTATTAATTATTATTTTTGTTTATTTAATAACAATTAAACCACA
>CAJQZN010018921.1:0-17633 GCA_907164685.1 Colias eurytheme | reverse complement strand
AACATACAATAGTCATTTTAGCACACTGACAAATAAAAAGAAACACTATACACTTTATATTTTCTAAATATTTCGTTAAAAACACTTGACGCACTGAGCCCACCAGCTGGTTGGAAAACAAACTGACTGCCGGCGCGCTACGTTTGAAGACAGTGCAGATACTCTATCGCTATCTCAATCTGACTTATGCTGTTATTGACTAAGAGTAAGTAGATTAGAAAATATGTATTTTGTTCTGTATCAATATAAGAACTCTATAGGTTTATTCCTCTGAGTATACAATAGTCAATAGGTAAGTAGTAAAATTATAAACAGACGTTCGAACTGGTGCGACCGGACCACCGTACTCGTGCGGTGCGATCGACTCGCCACACGATCGCACCGCACCTAGGGTTGCCAGTATTTGATTTAAGGGTTAACAGCATCAAAAATGCGAGTTTTAGTTATTTTTTACGGGAGACAATTAAAACAGCAATGTTAAATAGAGAAAATTTATTTTTGGCATTTATATTTGCTGTTGGAAGAAACAGCTTTTAATAGCTCTTGATGCTCTTCATTTTCTAAAGCGAATGTATAAAAATCTTTGCACGATAATTTAAAATTACATTTAATTAATTTGCAGCTTCGCCTTTACAGTTTCAATATGAATATTCAATCGGTTTCGGCTATCCGTCCAGGTATTGCCGCACACAGAAAATATTCTTTGTTTAAAAATTACGATTAAATTTACAATTTTTAAAAAAACATTTAAAATATTGGAATTTTCGCGGCCGACTGAGCTAAATAAATTCGTATAAAAAAATAGATACACTAGTGACTAGATAATTTATTATGTTGCTAATATATGAAGTGATTAAAGGCGCAAATTATCCCTTTTTGAAATTTTCGATATTGTCGATAGAGGCGAAAGTATTGTCATTTTTACTGATTTTCGTTTTTATTTTTTTATATTATATGCAGGCGTTAGTAGAACCTCTATTTAGTACCAAAAGAAACCTTGAACTGAGTTCTACATGTGACAAAAATACCACATTCTAGCCACGAAGTTATTACGAGATATAGATTTTCAAAGAATGTCAGGGTTGTCCCTAGTAAACAAAATTATATATATCATCTATCTATTACCAAGTTTTTGTTTATGTTTTAGTCGTTAGTTATAGTCGATATTTCAATATATTATTATAGGTAGGTACTGAATCCTTATATGTAATAAATAAAAATGAATCGCAAAATGTGTTGGTAAGCGCATAACTCGAGAACGGCTGAACCGATTTCGATAATTCTTTTTTTATTATATTCCTTGAAGTACGAGGATGGTTTTTATGTAGAGAAAACGTAAATATGTACCACGGGCGAAGCCGGGGCGGACCGCTAGTATGTAATAAATTAACGGAACAAAAAAAATATCTTAGATTTATAAGACAATTCAATAATATCAAATTAATACAAATTAATCTCCTTTTTTTGTGAATATTTCGAGCATTGATCATAGTAATCTCATTAAAAGTCAAACCGAATTCTTTGAAAATCTATTTCTCGTAATAAATTCGTGGTTAGAATGTTGTATTTTTTTCACATGTAGACCTCAGTTCAAGGCTTTTTTTGGTACAAGTACAAGTACAAGTTACAACCATTGAAAAGAAGAAAACGAAGAGAAAAGAATGGGCAAAATTATATTTAAAAGACAGGGATTCATTCAGACATATGCAGTCATATCATAAATCTTTGTAGAGTTCTAAAATTTATATTATTAATCTTTTTTCAGTATTAGCCACGTCATCCGACGCCATCGCCATTGATAACGATCGACCGACGTCCGTTTTGTTTGGCGGTAGAACTGTGACTAAAGCTGTAATAAGTATATAGTCTATGACTAATGCGCTGTTCGGTGCGATCGCCCGTCCACACGCGCGAATTTGGTACGGTCCGCACCAAGTTCGGAAGAAAAAACCATCGAACCAACCGTACCGTCAATAATAATAATTATGTCCGGCGGACCACTGTACACATGATCGAATATGGTCCGGAGCGCACCAAGGTCACGGTGCGGTCCGTACCAAATTCGAACGTCTGTTTATAACTTAAGTACGGTAAGTACGATAGCTGCATACTCTTGGCTAGGAATTGCTCTGAGGCTGCATACTTGCTGGATAGAACATATATGGGAAATACTAAAGTCTAGATCATGTCCTAGACTGTATAGATACAAAATATAATTATGAATAGGACCATTTATTGCGGTACCTATCTAGATACCTAATACCTATAATAATCTGTGATAATAATTAATAATATAATTTAATTATTAGACTAATAATTTTATTCAGTAGGAATAATAGACAACTTTAAATCTATTCTGTAATCTTAGATCATTAACTGTAATCCTTACAAAAGCTTCACTGAACCGATTTGGGTAGATTTTATCCCGGAAATCCCACGGGAAAAGAGTATTTTATATATTTACTTAATTTACGATTAAGTTGTAAATATACGCCTTCTATGGCCCCGCTCATGCCCCGCTGCAATCCATATTACTTATCTGTACTGAAGGCTTCAATCTATCAATGTCAAAAACATTGTGTTATGACATATGACATAACATAACATGTCTGAAAATTTTTGTGACTTGTAAATCAAGTGACCATTCTTATTTTGTTATTAATAATTAATAACAACGATTTTGTCTGCAAGTTCTACTGAAGAAAAAATAAGATTAATTAAAAAGTACTCTTTAACATTTTGAAATTAAAGTCCATACTGCATAACTAATTATATAATACGTTCATTGAGGTTGCTTTTTATGAATTGTAATTATTTTTATAACCCAATGTCTTCCACAATATTGCCTATTCTTAGGCTAAAAATTAGAAGGACGTTACTTCAAAAACTTTTGTATTCAACTCAATCAAATCCAAACGAAAAATCTTTGGGAAAAGTTGTAAATGCAGCTATTATAGGAGCCCCTAATTCTGGAAAAAGTACACTTATAAATAAAATCTTGGAACGAAAGGTTTGTAATGTCGATGAACTCTTTAATTTAAATGGAATTATGCAAAAACATTAATGAATACATATTATACTTTATAGATTTGTCCTACTTCAAATAAAGTTCACACAACAACCAGACTCGCCAGAGCTATTTGTTATGAAAATGATACCCAAATTATATTTTTGGATACACCTGGTGTTATAACGGATAAGGAACAAAACAGGTAAAAGTGTGTTTGTGTTTAATCTTTGCTATTGACTTGACTTTGATAATGATAATTTATTTATTTAATATTTATAACATCCATTAATAATCTATGTATCAGATAGCTAAGCGCATGTAATTAATGTTAATTTATATAAAACTTACAATATTGTACAAAGGGAATATATTATTTTAGATACAAATTACCAGAATCCATGAGACAAGCTTGCAAGAAAAGTTTGAACTGCGCAGATGTTATAGGGGTTGTACATGATGTCTCAAACAGATGGACTAAAGATAGATTGCATTCAACGGTACTGGAGCTGTTGAATATGGTTACACATGTGCCAAGCTTCTTAATAATAAACAAGGTAACATGAATTACGATAGTAATATGATAAAAATCATTTAGTTGTGTCATCATTATATGAATTTGAACCACGCGGAGCAGCTAGTAATTTTATATAAATAATTTCAAATTCATATAATGATGAGTGAGAATTAATGATAGTCATTCAGATTATTAAAAATATAAAATGATTTTGGTGTCGCAATTTGTTGATAGTATCTGTACTACTTGAGTTATAGTAGTATAAAGCGGAAGAGTTTGTTTGTTTGACAAGCTAATCTCAGGAAAAACTGGACCAACTATTATAATTTTTGCAGTTTTACATATTTTATGCTTCAATTATTTTATAATTTATTCATTTATGTGTACCTGTACCTATATATTTTTATACTTAAATTTACAGGTTGACAAGCTGAAATCAAAGAAACAATTGTTAGATATTATAAGAAGCTTAACAAATGGCATTATTGCTGGAAATCCAATGCCCAAAGCTAATAAACAAAAATCAAAAGAAGTGGAAAATGGATATAGCTACTTTTCTGATGTGTTCTTAGTATCAGCTTTGAATGGAGATGGCGTTAAAGATATCAAGGTACCTATTTCTAATTTTAAATAAATTATATCATCTTTATTTTTTTTGAAAATTAAAAACTGGAGACCGTATTTCCAGTATGTTCAATCAGAAAATTACTATAGAAAATAACTCCATTTCGATTTTGTTACCTATATCTATTGTTTTGACGTCCATAAAAGTACAGTTTTAAAAAGTTTAATATAAAAAAAAATTAATGCAAAAAAATAACATACAGATTTCAGAGTAGGTCTTCAAACAAACCTTCAAATCTGGGAACTTGGGGCTTATGTTATTTTATGTTGACATATCTGCAATGCTTCTTTAATAAAATGACACTGCCTATTTATACGCACGAATTTTAATTCCATTATTGCTTTTCCAGGATTATCTTATGACCAATTCCAAAGTCCGCGCTCTGCAGTACTCTCCTGAGGAATGGACGGACCACTCGCCCGAAACTCTCATAGAAGATGCAACTAGAGCTAAATTTTTAGACTTTCTATCACAAGAAATGCCTTATAAACTAGAGATTAAGCTTGAATATTATGATTTTAATGAAATGGAGGATAGAATCATTTGTTCAGTATCTGTTGCGTGTCCTACAGAAAGATTAGTCAAACTTATTGCGGGCGCAGGAGGGGGTCGCTTGCACCAAATAAAGTCTTCGTTAAGAAGCGATCTAGTTGATATGCTACAGAAACCTGTCACATTAGATATTAATTTAATTGTTAAAAACAAATCGAGCATTCAAGATGTACAATAATATATGAATAATATAATAACAAATTATAACTAAATATATCAGCGTTTTATTTAAAAATATTGAAACCAAAGGCGTTCTTTGATTAGTTTTAAAAGTTAACACTTTTATAGGAAAGACTTTTCATTTTTTATCACTTAATTTTCATTAGGTGAATAAACTTTATTTTTACTAAACTTTTTTAACTGTATATTATCATACCTACTATATGTTGAGTTTTATCTTCCATAAAATTATATCTTATGAAAAACGCAAAAAATTCTGGTAAACGGTCTTACTCTTACCTACCTTGATCCTTGAATAAAGGTAATTCAAACGGAAAATCGCTTTACCGATAACATTAAACTCTTGGATACAAGAGAAACGAAACAGATACTAACCTACCAATTTTCAGTATTGGTGCTTGGTAGTGTATAGCGGTATATTAAAATATAGTAGGTATAACATGAATGATTTTAGAATATTACTAGCTGTCCCGGCAAACGTTCTGCCTTCTTTTCGTTTTGGCCGATTCTCAGATATAACCAATAGGTAGGCAGTACCTACACAGAATTTCATGAGAATCGGCCCAGCCGTTTCGGAGGAGTTATGGTAACTAACATTGTGACATGTGAATAATTCACATGTCACAATGTCATATAGAATTATTCTATATAGGTATATTAGACTAGAATTTTATATCTATACTAATACTAGCTTTCCGCCCGCGGCTTCGCCCGCGTTTTCAAAGAAAAACCCGTTCCCGTAGGATTTCCGGGATAAAACCTATCCTATGTCCTTTCTCGGGTATCAAAATATCTCTATACCAAATTTCATGCAAATTGGTTCAGAAGTTAAGGCGTGATTGAGTAACAGACAGATAGACAGAGTTACTTTCGCATTTATAATAACTACTAGTGGTCCGCCCCGGCTTCGCCCGTGGTACATATTTCGCAATAAAAGATAGCCTATGTCCTTTCTCGGGTATCAAAATATCTCTATACCAAATTTCATGCAAATTGGTTCAGTAGTTTAGGCGTGATTGAGTAACAGACAGACAGACAGACAGAGTTACTTTCGCATTTATAATATTACTAAGGATTAAGAATGGATTATAAAGCTGAAGAGTTTGTTTGTTTGTTTGAACGCGCTAATCTCGGGAACTACTGGTCCGATTTGAAAAATTCTTTCGGTGTTAGATAGCTCATTTATCGAGGAAGGCTATAGGCTGATAGGCTATAGAATGATATATGTATGTATATCATTACGCTACGAGTGCTACGACCAACAGGAGTGGAGCTACGGGGGTGAAACCGCGCGGAGCAGCTAGTATTACATATACTTACACGACTTTTTATTTTGTACGAAATAAAAGACACTTTATTTATTCTGAATAATATTCATTGTGCGATTTTGATTTATACTGGATAATTGGGCACACACCAACTTTATGAAGCTTTTGTATGAATAATCTAGAGCTCTTAAAACATTAAAGTAGGATAAGATCGGAGGTTTTTACGTAAGTAAAGGTAGGTTAAGTATCTACAGTTTCAGTAGCAATCTTTATTTTCACTACTTGCCAGCCATGAATCTTAAAGATAAGCGTTTTAATGGAAATAACAGCTCGACGGAGAACATTATGGTCATACACGAACTATCGCCAGGCCATAACCGTCAAACGAAACGATTCTGCATAATCATAAACGTGACGTCCAAAATGTATTTTTATAAAAATGCTCTCGTTTGATATACATTTATATCGAGAAAAAACACACCGAATGCGTTTTTTATTGCCAAAGTTTTGATAGTTTCTTGAAGGTTTCTTGACACTTTACTTTTAACGTAGATTTTATGGGAGGCATTGGAGTTACCTGTAGTACCTACAGGTAACAGGTAGTTAGTTCAATCCATTTGCTGAGAAGACACTAAGAAATTTCAAATTAGGTTCAGTACAAATTACCACTTATTTAACATTCCGAATGTAATGACTTTTTTTTTACAATTAAAGACAGAAATTAGTTGGTAAGTATAGAAACTAGAAATAGGTGGAAGATAGCGTACCTAGGTAATTTCGTTTTATTTATTTTTTATAAATACCTATATCGTAGATACTTTACAAATATTTTAAACAAACCTAAAAGGATGGTAGAGTAAACAATGTCGAATCAACACAATTTATCTGAAGGGAAATCTCTACGATGTAAGGCAAATATGTCTTGTACAAGACTAGCGAGGGTGATTCACTGGGCTAGAAAATGTTAGTTGATTTTTGAATTTCACGGTTCAATGCCCATAAAACATGGGGACGCAACAAAATATTTAAAGGTTTCGTATAGGTGAATGGTGATACATATCTTTATACCAAATACCTACTTTACCACAAATCACAAATATTTTTATAATATAGGTATTAAAGTCTTGTACAACTCGGTTACAATATCTGTGGACCTCGCTGGAATGCGGAGCCCCTTCCCGTTCCCCTTTACCTCCCCGCGCTCGCCCGCGGCGCGTCATTACGGTTAGCAATTTCGTTGCGTTCGCGACGTGACGTCATCGAAGCCAGGTCCACAGATATTGTAACCGGGTTGTAATATATTTACAATAAAATTAGAATTCTTACTATCTACCTAATTATAAATATAGAGTAGGAGTATTATGCTGTATTATTGCACAAAAGTTTAAAAATTATGATTAAAACTTGGAGTATTGTAGTCGTGTATTACCTAACTTTGAAATTCAATTACATACAGCTGGTTATCGAGAATCGCTTTACGAGACCGGAGACCCTATTTCCAATACTTTCAATTCCATATATTTGAAGTTTCTCTACTTAATAACTTGCGTTCATTATTCATGCCTATTAATTATAATTGGTTGTTAATCAGCCGAATAATTAAATACCATTTTATACTTATTAAAAAAAAGTATTTATACGTAATAGTTATAATGTGATTAGATTTTTAGTAATTGATAGATGTACGTCCATGAGTCCGAATATACTTATTATTATTCAAAAGCGAAATATTTAAGGCTTATACATGCGCTAATAACCTTGACCATACTTGACGGATCTCAAACCTCTCCCGCTGCACCTTCGCATTTTGTATTTAAAAGACACCAATCAGTGAAACAAAAAATCCTCGTCAGGGACTGTTGTGTAACTGATAATTTATTAAACATAAAATTTTCAGAGCTCTAAGTCAGCAGGTTACGAAGTTTATAGAGTATTTGCGGAAAAATCGATGACCACGGCACATTTTTTTTCTAGAAATCTATTAACTTTGGAAAAAAGTCCTCGCGAGCAATTAAAGATCAAAGACCATCCTATTTTATATATTTTTTTCGGTATTGTGCTTTATGTTGTACCAGACTTTATAGAGGTTGAACATAGTCGAAATTGCCGGGTAACGCCTTAAACTTAAAATAACAACTCAGTGAGATAGTTCATTTTTAAGCAATTTACGCAATGGGCACTTCTTGACCACTGGCAAATATTCTAAAGATTGGGGCAGGAAAGCCTAAATTGAAGTGAAGTTTTCTCATTAATTTGATTACGTCGATCCCAGGGCCCGACCCGTGTCACAAGTTACTTCATTAGTTACGCAACTTGCTGAAAGTAATCCTAGGGAATTACGTTTTGTAAGACACGAATTACCTAAATTATTGTTACGCTTTCACAAATTTTTGTTCCTTAATTCAATTATGTTTTTTCAGGAATTCACTTAAAAACTTCAAATACAAGAATGTTAGGTACATCAATTAAATGCTATGAGCACGAATGTTCCTTTGTGCTTCGTGTTACATTTAATCTGTGTAATCTTTCTTCCTTGTTAAACATTAACTCTCCTTACTGAAACTTAAACCATGAACAATAAAAGTTAGAGAAAACTTAGTCTTCTTATAAAAATAGTAATTATGTAACTACTATGTAGTAAGTCTAAATGTATCTCATCGTTAGCTTGAATTTCCTATCCCGAATGTGTAGATACGTACCTACAGAACGAATGATACACGGCATGACATTCGAGAGCTACCAAAACACGTAGTGGTTGTGATATGCAAATAAGACGAATCATAAAATTAGAATTTAAAATCAAAGCTCAGTTTCAGAGGTGTTTTTGTGTCACCGAGAGCGAGGTTTCGGGCCATAGCGCGCATAACTTATACCGAATATTTATGTTAGCTATGCCACTAACAGCCTTGCAATATTTTCTCTCAAGGCGTTGCATGTACTTTTTAATATTTTATACACACTTATTGGAAACTGAAATTACGCAATTCGAAAGTGCAAGTTATGGAGCGAGCGTATTGAACATCGTAAGTTCTCGTAATGTTTAAATTTTGCAACAAAACAAGGAACACTACTAATGAATTAAGATAATAATTCCTATCGTAGTGAAAGATATAATTCCTTAGTCCTTACGGACAGGTATTTTGGGAAATATAAATTAATTTTGATGCAAGCTTTCAAAAGAGCTCAGGAAGTGGAGATATAGTTAAATGTGGAAGTTAACGTTGAACGGGCTTATAGTATTAAAGCCAAAAAGCAGTGTCGTTGGCGACAAGCAACTTAATTAACTGTACATAAATACGGGAGACTAAAAGCAGTGACGTTGTTTACCGTGGTGGTTATGATATCAATATTCTCATATCGGTTATGCTCAGGTTTCACTTATATAAAATAGGTTAATCAAATAATTATAAATTATTAATTTGTATCAAAGCAAAGCTTATGTAAAAGTTGTGTAAGACAGGCTAATTCTTCATAAAGTTTTCATGATTGATGAGGTTTTCAGATGTACGTATTATTCAACGTTGTTTATTTTGTTTAAGGGGATTACTATGGTCAAAACCGGAAAACACCTTATACATATTGAATTTTGTTGAGGAAACTGTTGGTACGATTGTCTTAAAAAAATATATGTGATACTCAAGGATATAATTAACAAAGTGTATTGTTTACTTTTCAGTTTAGAACGGCCTAAACATAAAAAAAATACATAGAAATCAACCCCTTTTTGAACATAAAACGCATTTTGTTAGGAAAACGGCTACATATTTATACATGAAATTTATACCAAAAAATATGTTATGATATTTGTAACAATTTGTATTGATTGTTTTTTCAATTTTCATTATTATCGTTAAATTATCAAGAAAAAACTCGAATTTATAATAAAACCCACATAAAACCTCACCTCTATTGCATATTTTCGACGAAATTTGACGGTGTCAGTTCGATTCGGACGGGGGACTGTACGTGCGGTTTTTTTTGCAAAATAACGCTAAAATTCACCGAATTGAATGTTTTGTTAAATTAAACCAGATTGTAATAGGTATTTACATGAGCAGTTCATGAAATGAAAGTTAAAAATAGGTATGTAAAGATATAAAAATCTGTTTGTAAATTAGTTTTGTTTTTGAAAGGCGTCATTGAATAATATCCAGTGTTGATAATTTTTGACAGTAAAATATTATCAGAAAACACATACCTATAAAACAGTAACCAGACTTTCCCTGTGCCTTGAATATTTTTTAAAAAAGATTTATTGCTGTTCTATCGTATATTTTAAGGGTCCAAAACAATCCAAAGCCGGGAGATACTGACACAAAATTTTGGGTCATTTGTAACCGGATGGCGGTTCTATAGTGGTCTTAGTACGCAATGACAAAAAGAAAAATCATGGTCAGAACAGTGGTACCGGCATACTAGTCGCGTGGGCGTTAGTCGAACTCGTCGTATAAATTACGGAAGGCAAACGATTTGTAACACAAAAATTTTAGGATTTACCGATAGCCCATAAAAAAGAAGTAGGCGGTAGTGTCATGCCATACTTTTCCGGTGTAATTTACAGCCCACAATACCGACGTGAATGCGTTGATTTAAAAAAAAATTCAACCATTTGTACCAGGCTAATTTTTGCACAGGTAATCATCGTCCAGTAGCCATGTACGAAAATCGCCATGCCATACTTTTCAGACAGTTCCAAATGGTCGCCATACCGCCGAAAATCAGCAATTTTTTTTATATTGTATAAAATCATTTAATTTTATATTATTGTATAAAATCGTAGGAAAGTCAAAACTGACATAAACGTATAGCAACATTTTTAGCCGACGCCATTATAGGACGAAATTCTCAATTCAACTGAATTTTTTGTTGGTTCCGTTACCTCCGCACTTTTAACTGGGTGAACCGATGATTTCTTCTACACTAATATTATAAAGAGGAAAACTTTGTTTGTTTGTTTGTTTGATTGTAATGAATAGGCTCATAAACTACTGGACCGATTTTAAAAATTCCGTTCACCATTCAAAAGCTACATTATCCACGAGTAATATAGGATAGGTTTTATCCCGGAAATTCCACGGGAACGGTAACTATGCGAGTTTTTATAGATACCGACACAACTAACACTGTATTCTTTGTACGGAAGGTATGACCCATATCAGTCATAGTCATAGGCTCTGGTAACTTCAGTCGCAGGAAAATCACTCATTTTGTAATGTGTTCAAAGATAAACAGTAGAAAAAAAACTCAGTTTAAAACACGTTATAATATTTTTGATTTGAAGCTGCTATATAGTCGATAAATAGGCACCAAACTCTTAAAGGGGTATAATATTTTAATGTTTAAAAATCGAAACACATTAATTTATTTCTCGTCATCATTTCAAAGACGTAAGGGATTTAAAAAATTAACCCCGAACTAACTACAAAATACATAACAAGTCGAAAAAAACGTGATTTCTTGTCCGTTCCCCTATTTTTTTCGGTGTGTGTAGGTTGCATGCATATATTCCTACTAGGTATGAAGAGATATACAGAGAACGCTAAATACATTTGCCTGGTCACCATTACCATTCGATACACCATGACATGGTAGAGGCCGTTCTATAGAATTACGTCAAATAATGTACTCCATCTTTTATATCTCTATAGGTGAGATGTTCTCCACCCTAGCCATCATCAGGTCTCCAGAATATAGTAGAGTCCGTGTTGAATAAAATTAATTTCTAAATCGGTGTTTTCTTAACTGTTCCCCACTCTAGAACTTATAATTACTTGCTTAGTCATTTTAAGGTCTCCAGAATGGGTCATGTAGTAGAGACTTTGCTTATAACGGTTAATGTTGAAAGATGAGTCTTCCTACATTACATTTACAACATACATAGTACACAATATTTACTATTCATAAATGTAATATGTTACTGCCTCTCAGAGAAAACATAAATTAGGTAGAAACCACTAACACATTACGATACAATACGATACAGTATACAATTCCATAATCTTTGGTCACTTTTACTTCAACAACGATGTATATTTATAGAGGGCGGTTAAAAAAACAAATTCAAATGTAGTGACAGAATCATTAAGGTCGTTGAACCGTGTAAGGGTGCACTCACACACATCAGTCACCGTCACGGCACGTCACCGGACAGGATTAAAAAAAAATATGTATCAATAGTTCTAGTATGACTCTGTTCCCACACGACAGTCGCCGGCACGAAATCTATCAGTGACGTCACCGGTCAGGCACGTCAAATAATCTTTCCATACATGTACCATACTTTTATCCCCACTCACCCGGTGCCGTCACGTCTCAGTTCAGTCAGCGTCGTGCTACCGTCAATAATTGCTACATGTTCTCTAGCGTGACACACGTCTAATCACTGACTAACCTGATGTATGTGTTCAATGATTCAGTCAAACCGGCGACGTGACTGACGGACAACATGACGGTGACTGGTGTTTGTGGATACGTACACAAACCGTCACCGATCAGTCATCGGTGACTTGACGGTGACTGATGTGTGTGAGTGCACCCTAATTGCCTTAAGATTTAATCTGAATGTTTACGACAAATGCACGATTTTATCTAGTATCAAGCAACGTGTGAAAATGTCATGTTTACACAAATACGATAGAGAAAGCTTTCCAACTGATTCCAGAGTCGACGAGTTATTTTATACCAGATTGTGCATGTAGTACTTTACAATAATATTATGTTTGTGTACAGTTCGTTCAAGTAAATTCTATTCTCAATATACACTGCCAATAAACGTTGTAGGTAAGTTGTAGAACGTTGTTATAATGATTAATTATCAATCAGGTAAATGGTGAAGGAAAATTACCTACGTTCGTAACTTCAGAGTAATAGAGATGGTGGGTAGTTAATCTATTTATATGAGTATAATTAAATTGAGTATAGAGAATAGGTTTATATTTATTTATATTTGATAAACATAGATATGATGTCAGTTAATAATAATAATAATTGTTACTCAAAATAAAAAGGTTCCGGTCAATACTTTGTACCTATTGTGAAAATTGAAGCATACTATAATTTCTACGCCTGCTTCTGAAGCTACGAGTATACCTAGGTATATCTGCCTACGTACATATAGTATTTAATGTGTGTGAAGTGAATATTTTCATGATTACGTGTGTATATTGGTCACACTAAAACACAGCTGATGTGTTTGATTGTAAATTGCACATTCAAAATAAATTTTTATAATCTAGAATTACAATAGTTAAAATATTCTCAAGAATAACATAAATTAAGACTTCAAAGTTATATCTTAATAACAGCTCTACAAAGTATACCACCAGTTTAATATACATTTTAACTACTCTATTCAAAGACAAACAGTGAGATGAAGACGTTTTA
Source organism: Colias eurytheme (assembly GCA_907164685.1). NCBI lineage: Eukaryota > Metazoa > Arthropoda > Insecta > Lepidoptera > Pieridae > Colias > Colias eurytheme. Next base: position 4,101 of record CAJQZN010018921.1, on the reverse strand, counting down.
AAGATAAAGCCGGTAATATTCTCTTACATAATAAGTACACAAACCTTTTCGACAAGAACGCGGGAAAAGTTTCCAAGTATTTTAACCTGAGTTATTCTGCGGCACGGACTAGATCGAGCCAAGCTTAGGTTCACCATCAATGATTGTTTGTTTTTAAGTTGCCATCATATAAATTAGATTGTGGTTGCTGAAATTCAAATTTAGTTTGATTTATACTTTGTAACTTTATATAGGTAGGCATGTAATGTAGATGTCGATTTATGAAACTGCTTATCCGCATTCAATCTATAGGTACGGACAATATTGTATTATTTGGTTTCAATAATCGTATCTGATTAGAATCAAATCTAATCCTTATACCTATTTTATTTTTGATTTAAAAAAAATACAAATTTTACACAATAATGGCTAAAAGCAGGATCATTGCTAGAAAAAATATAATGAGATAACTAATTATTATTTCAGCTGCGTTTGATGACATTTTTCGAGCATCTTAAATACACTGTATCTGTGACTTGAGCTAGTCTTGCTATCACCGTGAATCACATGAAAATTGGTCCAGTAATTTCAGAGATTAGCCGAATCAAACAGAAGTAACCTTATGCAACTATAAACCTTTTTTCCATGCTTCAACACTGTTTATTAAGAAAAATTAATTGAAAAAAAGAAAACAACAACAGTAACGACTAGAATATATCACGACGCTAAAGTCCCTTAAACCCTGGCACTGTTTAATGGGTTTGTTATTCTTGTCGCCGTCACTTTGCGAGAAAGAAAGAGAGATTTAGGAAAAGGTAATAATTTATAGATTTAAAAAACACGTGCTCTTCGTTCAATAGCCGTGCTCTTTGCCAAATGCATTAGGTTTCAAAGCGTTCGATGTCTTTTATCTGTAAATTGTAAGACGGTAGCTAGATTTATAGTTCCATTTCAACTATTTGTATAATATTATCTGAATAGTTCGAATTAAGCTCTCGTAGACGTGAGAATTTTTAAAATCATAAGAACGATTCATACGTGATTTATAAATCTGTTCAACCACTGAAAATATTTATTTAATGTAAGAGAGAAATAACGTTCGTAGAAAGGATTGGTGTGTGTGAAATAAGTAGTATTAAATCGGTTTTATATGCATTTATATTTTGTTTTAAACATATTTCTTGTATTCAGTATCTCATATTTACATTTCAAAATAAATCTTCTTGTAGTCTTCTGTGAATGCAACAAACGAAAAATATTTTCATTTCTTAAAATTAAACACGAATAGATTATAATCACAATAAAAATAAGCGTTAATAATATTAAAATTATTGTACAAACATATTTTAACGTTATCTTTTTTTGTTTCAATTTTTGAACCGAGTAGGTACGTCAAGGATATCTAAAGATAGTATGGAATGTTTTGTATAAAAATATATTCGTCTATAAATATATCAAACTAGCGGTCCGCTCCGGCTTCGCCCGTGGTACATGTTTACGTTTTCTCTACATAAGAACCATCCTCGTACTTCAAGGAATATAATAAAAAAAGAATTATCGAAATCGGTTCAGCCGTTCTCGAGTTATGCGCTTACCAACACATTTTGCGATTCATTTTTATATATAAGAAGAAGATAACCCACTAATTCGTGGCAATATTTAATGTAGTTGTCGTGACGGCATCAGCAGTCATGGCACGTTACGGGCGTTCTGCTGAAATCACTTCCAAGCCCCACTCCATCCCGACAGTGACGTATTGTTGAGCTTCTTTAACATTAATGTAATGGATTTTGCTTCATGTTATGGAATTTGCCGTATATTTCATCGCTGGGCTCACAGTTTCACATCGTATAGAGTTTTTATCACAATGTGCGACGATGAAAGGAGTAATTGCAGCGGGTGTTCGATTAATCTCATGTAGATTTCGAAATTGCTGTTGCCTATTTGCATTGGATGTGTTTGTGCTATTTCACTTAGATTGCGAGTGAAACAATTGTCCATTATTATGAAGCTTTTAATGGATCGATTGTTGATACAATATGCGATTTGTATTATCAGATTAGTATTTCAGTCAATTAGATAATTACGCAAAATTATTGTAATTGAATTCAAATATGTGTTGCTGATCAGGTGAAAATTTTAATTCCTTATCTTTTAATTGTAGCGCTTTGCATCGATGCACTTCCTACAAAAATGATTATTTAATAACTTATGTTTACCGCATTGCTAATTAAATATCTATACTTATATACTAGCTGAGCCATGCAACTTCGTCTACTCAAAAAAGGGATATTTTACATTGATGCTCCAACCCTATTGTCTGTAGTATGCAAACAATATATTATGACCTTCCTTGATAAACCGATTATTCAACACAAATATAATTTTTCAACTGGAACCAATAGTTCTTGAGTTTAGAGAGTTTTACCAAACATTTAAATTCTTTAACATTTCGTTCAAGGCAGTTTCATTGTAAACTAGACACTAAGCTACCTACCGTACAAAAAATAAAATAAATTATATCAATACTTTGAATTAAACTTAATTACGTATAAAATGTCCGTGTTTAGAAATGCATTATATCAATAGTCAATACGTAGGTATGAAAATGCTCTACATAACATTTCGCAGATAAAAACAAAGCCTTTAATTTAATTTATGTTCGGTTATTCTCACAGACATGTTCTTGATACATGTCTGTGGTTATTCTAATCACTCACGGTTAATTTAAATAATGGAAAATTATAGGTGGCAATTGTGTACTAACGTCGAGTTTAATTGTTCTAAAACACTTTATTATTTATGTAACTGAGTTGTTTGCAAGAGTTGGAATGGAAATGAAATGATGCGGTGTATTGTATAATTGCCACTAAGTACCCGTTTTATTGTTGGGTAATGCCGGTAATGAACGCAATGGTATGTAGGTGTAGCCAACGTTGAAATAAACACGGAAATAGCTCAAATGTTCTAGCGCAAGACTGCAGGTGGTGCATTTCATACCAAAGTCATGTTTGCGTAAATCCTGGTTTTTGTGGGTTTGATAGAGTGTAAAATTCTATACGATACTAAGACTTATATAAACATATTTTCTTGAAAGCAATTTTTTGTAGACCATAATTTATTAAACATATCATTATAATCATCATAAGGTAGGCAGTTATAAAATTTAATATATGTATTTACCTAAGATCTTGGCAACACACGTCTCCCATAATTTATATATCCCATCAAAGAGCCAAATCCAAAATAATTGCTTGGCGGTATCGCTAATTATCCCATTCTGCAAAACTTACAGGGAAAGGTTCCGGTTATTACAGAGACGGCCAAATTACGCTTCTTGAACGTGTGTACAAATTGAGCGAAGACGAAATGAGAGGTAAATCTGTTTTAAACCACAGTAGACGGGACCGGCGTAGAGCTCTCGATCCGTCACGCGTCGTACAAACTTAATCCCTCATCAAATCCAGATTAATTAAACTCGAGCCGACCACGATCCCAGCTATCTATACTATACGTACATGTATGGCTTTAGTTCATAATACTAAATTCTTCCCATGCGTAGGCGAGACCTTAGATTAACTCTATCTCTCAATAAAACGATTGGAAAACATTTATGTATGCAGATCCCGAATATATAAAGATAAACAACCAATTTAATCGGGGAAAGTTTAAAGCAAAACATCCGAACGAGCACATTTTAATTTGCAACAATATACGACGCAAATTGGAAGTCTACTCATCGTTAGTTAGGAGCAACCCTACACTGTTACGTAAACCGATGGGCTCAGTATCGGAATCGCGTTCGTTTTAAGGGGAAGACTAAACGTAGGTATTTCATGTTGTTTCTAATCGTATTTATGTAGCCGTGTTCAATTCAATGATTTAAATTACTAATATGTTATCTACATTTACCCCGTTGTCGAATTCGTAGCGGACACACAATAAAAAATTTTTAGTCGTTCATTGTATTGTTATAATACCTAGTTGTTTTACATTTTAAAATGGTTGTGGATTTTCTTTGTGAAAATTTGTTATTTCTAAATATGATTCTCAGGGATTCTAATTTTAATGTAATAAAAAAGTGTGTGCGTGTAACCTTTACGCGCGATTGAAGTAAAACTT
>CAJQZN010018917.1:0-11150 GCA_907164685.1 Colias eurytheme | reverse complement strand
AAAAAAAAATTATGAGGCGTGCACTTTTGGATTTTCCAAATTATTTTAATCTACTTTAAATGCTTATGGTATCATTATAGTTATTATTATAAGGTATTAAATATTAATACTGATTAGGAGAAAAGCTTCACAGATAAAAAATAACAAGTTCATAAATCTATGATGTACCTATTTATAACGGTTAAGTCAATTAGCTGCGGAAAATCGGTTGTATCACAAAATATGGTATTTTCTTAATCTAATTGTATAAATAATCCGTTTACTTGCTTTAGCCTCTTTTTATAAACTATGTAGTAATAATGATGATAGTAAGTTTTTTTTCTGGAAAGTTAGCGGTTGTACTGTTTAAACAAATACAGTGTACCTACTATGGAATTATTATAGATAACCTCACTAATCGACTAATCGTAACTGAACCTAAAAATATGTAGCAAAACTTATCAAACTATTTGAGAACACTTCACGTGCAGACATTCATTCAACTGAACAGTAGAATGGTAGATACGTATGCAACTGACTACAGTAGGTACTAACCTAGGTAAAATATTTCGTATGTATTCATATCACATATGTATTCGTTCATATGTATTCAACAACGTTTTTTATTAGGCATGGTCGAGTTGGAAACTAATAAATTACTTAATAACAAATGTAAAATATGCAAAAGGACGATATTTTCTGTGATAATGATGGCACATTTTAAATAGGTACCATAGAAAAGCATTGCCAATAGAAATAATATTCCTAAAATAACGTAGTTATTCGATAGATAGGTCCTATTCGTCTATTGAAAAATTGGATATTTTTTTAACCGAAGAATAAAGTCTATCTAGCTGTTTATCTGGGGATTGAAAAATCGGCCCAATAGGACCTAAATATTATTTTGAAATTCGGATGAATCATTCTCATATTTGGCAGTCAAAATAGTAAACTGTAAATAACTGAGCAAATTGTAAAATTTGGCACTCACACAATAAACCATAGGTACGTACTAACTTTATAATGCTCCTACAATAGGTTTAACTTTAACGTAATTATCAATAGATAACGTACGTTATTTTGACAAAGCATGACCTTAATACGAAGTCCATAATTGCATTAAGAGTGGATTAGCGGTTTTTACTCCACGTTAATTAAATTTACTTCCCGTCATATTATGGTGGTGTGTCTGTATCTGTAATAACTACAGATTGCCTAATAAATACCAAGAAACCCTATAGTGATCAAAATATTTTAAATCTATAAATAGACTAGCAAACCCGGCGAACTCCGTTTCGCCACCAGAGACTTTCTTTGCTATAAACCTCACGGAGCCCGAGACCTTTCCAACGAATGCAAAACCGTGGAAATCGGTTCGTGCGTTCTGGAGTTATAGCGTCAGGAAGGAAAACCCGACTTATTTTATATAATATTATTAGTAAATTTTTTTTCTGGAAAGTTAGCGGTTGTACTGTTTAAACAAATACAGTGTACCTACTATTGAATTATTATAGATAACCTCACTAATCGACTAATCGTAACTGACCCTAAAAATATGTAGCAAAACTTATCAAACTATTTGAGAACACTTCACGTGACATTCATTCAACTGAACAGTAGGATGGTAGATACGGTACAAATAAATAAAATTGAAGATACCTACTGATTGCAATATTGAAATAACCGCTTTTTATAAATGCATTTATGTGGGTACATGCTACCAAAAGAACTAGGTATATTAATTTATCCGTCTGAAATATACATCATATCAAATATCAATAAGTACTTTTTTTTCTATTTGAACCAGTAGTTCTTTAGATTAAATTGGTGCAACCTATAATAATATATTCGGATACAAAAAGTACCTAATCAAGATCAAGTCTACATAATATGTGTATATTTTTCACATTACATTGTTTCCTTCCTGGGTTTCACTGTATTGTTGTTCAGTCTTTAACCAATCATTGGACAATTTATTCCTTACGGACGTTTACACATATGTATACATATACATTTTTATTATATTATTTACTAGCGGTCCGCCCCGGCTTCGCCCGTGTTACATATTTACGTTTTCTCTACATAAGAATCTCCTCGTACTTCAAGGAATATAATAAAAAAAGAATTATCGAAATCGGTTCAGCCGTTCTCAAGTTATGCGCTTACCAACACATTTTGGGATTCATTTTTATATTATAGATATGTGAATGATACCAGACTACAAAGTAGTTGCCATTTCCCACTTGCCTAGACTCTAGATAACATCTAGACAATCTTGTTTGTTTCAAAAATAAAGTAACAAAAATCAATTTAGATTTTAAACAACAAATATTTACATAGATATCTGATAAACATTTGCATGTTGCATAATATTTTATTTTTTTATAAAAAAAATATCCTGAAAATTTTCCATGCACAACCAGTTGAAACCAGAATGGAATTTTTAAAGACCAATGTGATAAAAAAATATTTAATCTAAATTGATTATCGATTGAATTATCGAGAAAACCTAATCTAAGTCACTAGATCTTCCGAAAAATGATTGTTATGAGAATTTTTTTTTTAGAATTCCGTAATAAACTTAAGAATCTATCCGTCTGTGCCTTTTATATCAAAAACTATTGAGTCAAGCCCATGTCAAGTCATATTAAAGTACAATTTGGCACACTATAGATCTACATAAATAGAAAAAAATCTATATACCTAATCATACCCCTACATAAAAAATGAGAAGTGAAAAAAAAATCCTACCTCCTTGAAATGGATGTCGATGTGAAGTTGTAATAACGTGGTTTCTATAACAGTTTCGACGAATTATGTACCTTTCCCGAAACAACAGAAAATTGACATTTTACGGAACCCTTTACTACTGCACGTGTTCCAGAACGCACTTGACCAATTTTTTCTTTATTCTAATGAACGTAGCTTGCACTTGCTATATCACATATAGTTAAAATGACAATTCAGTTTTGAATGCATCTACTTAATTATTTTGTGCGACAAAGTCGAAACAATTAATGCAAAATAGGTAATCTTTATTAAACGTAATTGAAGATTCAAAAGACAGCTGCTAATCTGAATTCTAGAAAAAACTATTCAGTTATGGTGATTGCCTAATTATCATGTAATTGGCAATCCGCACTTGTGACTTGGCCCGCGTGGTGGATTAGGGCCTGGGGCTGTCCGCTGTATTATGACATCCTTTTACCAGACAGATTACGCCGTGAATTGAACTGACTGGCAAATTCATAGTAGATATGATCGCAAAAACAAGACATGGTTATTTCAATCATAATATGAATTTGCAAGTCAGTTCAATTTACGGCGAAAACTGTCTGGAAATAAGAGGTTCCCTCCCTGATGAATTGATCCCTTACAGGAGGCCCGTATCCCAGCAGTGGGAACATAATTGGCTGATGATGATGATTACCTAATTTGTATTAGGTTTCTTTTTATCATGGATGGGCTGTGGGTAATAGAACAATCTCAAAACGTAATGGGATAAACGGAATAGCCTGTCCTGAGTTTAACAAAGCTATTACCGGTACATGGCGAATTTCCTGCTAGCGGAAAGACAATTAACTGTGTTTACGACTGGCTCGGTATTCAGTAACTATGGGCAAGAATGTGCCCACATCTTCTATCAACGTTAGATTGAGAAACTACTGTAAAATTGTAAGGAGAATTTTAAGAATTGTCACAGAATACTTAACAGAAGCTTTCATTCAATAAAAAATTTCGTACATAGCAGATTATAATCCGTTCCTTCGTTTTACAACATTTTTATCACATTAATACAGTTGAATTAGTCACATCACATGACGCTCTTTGTGTGTTAAATGCGTGATTACACATGTTATGTATTATATAACACCATCTACAATCCTTATCTAATACATTATTATAATGAGTGTAAAGAATATTATAATAAGCGCTTTGAAATGCAATGAGTCAACTATTTATTAAGTATATACCTAATTATGTCTATGTAGGGTGTATTAAACGTTATAATATTTATTCATTAAATATTAATTAAGTACCGTTAGCAGTTAGCTTAAACTAGGGTTGTTGAGGATTCCTCTTCCGCTTCCTCATAATGAGGAAGTTCCGCAATATTTTGAGTTCCTCTACCGTTACCGCATCCTCAAAAATGAAAATAAAAAAATCCTCTTCCGCTATCGCTTCCTCAAAATTTAGAGGAAATTTATGAGGATGCTGATCCGATCGGGCTGCCAATTTACAAAGCCTATTTAAACTATGTATTTGAGTTACGAGTCGGACTCTACTAACGAACAAGAGTAGAGTCTTACCGCCATATTTATATCTGCGCCTAAGTGTGCGTCCACACTGAATGCGCGGTGGCGGCGGCCTAGGCGGGCGCGACGAGCGGGCGCTCGCGGTGGCCACACCGACGCGCGAGCTCAAGTAGCGGTTCGACGTTTTTCGGGTGTTGCAAACTTTGGACGATTTGCTATTTTTACTGGACAGTCCGATTTTGAGATGAGATCATTATAGAAGTTGTACACGAAATAAATAAAACAGAGGAATAACGGGTGAATCTTATATGAAGAATTGAGATTATACCCTACAAAATTACTGTGGTGTATATAAGTGTTTTAGATTGAATCGCACTTATAAATAAAGAAGTTTCACTTCAACAATTAAGTATTTACGCTATTTTACGAAAAACAATAAAGGATATATTTATAAGAAGTCGAGCGACAAGACCGAACTGGTTTGATACCCCCGCCGTCCGCGCATTGGGTCGCTTGCTGACTAGGCCCGTAGTGTGGCCAGAACGCGCGGATAGGAGAGTTTGAAAACTACGCGCGTTGGCTCGCTCATTACCGTCGCACTAGTACCACTGTAGAACGGACCATTGAACTGTCCTGTGTGGAGCTGGAGCGTTATATTATTGTTTGCGTTTATAGACCCCCTTCCAGTGACTATAATATGTTTGAGACAGTCATGGAAGAAATATTAAAGCGTCTAAGCAGGAGTAAAAAAAAAGTTATAGTATGTGGTGATTTTAATATTGATTTACTTTTACAAACACAAACGGCTACACGAATTGTTAATTTGTTTCAGTCATTTAATCTATATAAACTTTTTAACGAACCCACACGAATTACACCTACTTCTGCAACTTGTATTGATAATATATACTGTGACTGCATCTGTTTAGAGAAAAATATTCTCAATACATTGACTTCGGATCACTGTGGCCAGAAAGTAGTTTTTGAATGGGATTGCATACCTACATTTAAAAGGATTAATGTTAGGCCTATAACTAAAAAAGGCATTAATAAATTTAGGAATAATATTAATAAAAACCTGCCCGTACTAAATGATCAATCCTATCCTAATAGTCCTTGTGAAATGTTTAAAAATCTTTTTAATTTAGTACATAAAGAATTTGAAAAAATATTTAAAGTTAAATCTTTAAATATTACCAAGGATTTACCATTTAGTAAATGGGCGACAGCTAGTATACATAGGTGCAGGAACATTCTTTATGAATTATATGGTATGAAGCAATATAATAAAGACCCATCTTTTCTTAGTTATGTTAGAAATTACTCAAAAATTTTTAAAAAAGTTTGTTTCACTGCAAAGCGTTTGTATATCAAAGAAAAAATACGCGACTCTGATAATAAAGTTAAAACAGTTTGGTCAATTATTAATGGTGAAATGGGTAAAAGCAAATCAAGTAATACCATAAAACTTGTAAATAATGACAGGGTTATTGACAAAAGTGCTGATGTTGCGCTTGCTTTTGAAGAATTCTTCAGTAGTGTCCCTGCTACTATTACTAATAGTTTAAATTCGTCTTCAGCACTTGCAGAGACCTTTTTGAGGGACCATGTTGCGGAGTGCAGTACATTATTTGAATTACGACACGTAACTGCTAATGATATTGTTACTGCCTTTAAGACGCTTAATCTTAAAAATACTTGTGATCTTTGGGGAATGTCCGTAAATTTAGTTAATAATATAATAGAAAATATTGCGAAAAATTTAGCTTCCATATTTAATAAGTGTTGTGACTATGGTACATTTCCTAATTTACTAAAGCTTAGTAAAGTTATACCTTTATTTAAGAAGGGCGATCAAGAAGACTGTAACAATTATAGACCTATCTCTATTTTACCAACATTAAGTAAGGTATTCGAGAAGTTAATATTAAACCAATTGAGTAGTCATTTTGCAAATAATAATTTACTGCACACCAAACAGTTTGGTTTCACAAAGGGGCGCTCAACCACAGATGCTGGAGTTGCACTTCTAACACATATATATAAGGCATGGGAAAACTCAAAAAATGCTCTAGGGATATTTTGTGACCTCTCCAAGGCATTTGACTGCGTTGAACATTGTACTTTGTTACGTAAACTTAATCACTATGGAATTAAAGGAAAAGCCCAGAACCTCATAGCGTCATACCTGCATGATAGGATACAGACTGTAGTTGTTAATGGAGAACGTTCTAGCGGTGCGTCAATTAACATTGGTGTTCCACAGGGGTCAATTTTAGGTCCCTTCTTGTTCTTGGTATATATCAATGATCTTCCCTATTATTTGAAGGATAGGTGTGAAATAGTTCTGTTTGCAGATGATACCTCATTAATTTTTAATGTGGATAGGCATGACCCAAATGTTGACGAAGTGAACAGTGCTCTTTTACACATATCTGAATGGTTTACTGCCAATAATTTATTATTAAATGCCAAAAAAACCACTTGTGTTGAATTTTTACTTCCTAATGTAAAAAAGTTGAACAGAGATATTACCTTGAACGGGGAGGTATTGCATCCTACTGAGTCTACTGTATTTCTAGGGTTAACATTGGACGAGAAACTACAGTGGGGAGCCCATGTCAACACCGCTGCAGGTAAGCTCAGTTCTGCTGCATATGCAGTCCGAAAAATAAGGCATCTCACCGATGAAGATACGGCCAGATTGGTTTATTTCAGCTACTTTCATAGCATTATGTCCTATGGAATTCTACTGTGGGGCAGGGCTGCAGATATAGAAACTATATTTATCTTACAGAAAAGAGCCATTCGCTCTATATATAATTTACGTGCTCGGGACTCACTAAGAGATCATTTTAAGAATACTGGTATCCTTACTGTACCATCACAGTATATATTTAATAATATTTTGCATGTACACAAAAGCTCTGACTTACACACAAGAGTAGGAGATAGACACGATTATGGCACAAGGAACAAGAATAGAATTGAAATGCCATTTTTCCGATTAGCTAAAGTTAAAAATTCATTTATGGGTCAAGGTATACGCTTATACAATAGAATTCCTCATAATATTAAAGAGTTTAGTAGTACTAAATTTAAAACTTACATAAAAAATGTACTAGTTCAGAGAGCGTACTACAGTATTCAGGAATATATGGACGATAAAGACCCATGGAGGGTTGTCGCGTAAAAACCACAGGACAGTTCTTTGGCATATTATGTAGTTAGGTAGATATAAGTTACATATTATGTAAATTTATTGACATTATTTAAAAGAGCAACTATGGAGTTTCTTGCCGATTCTTCTCCATAGATACTGCTTTCCGAATCGGTGGTAAATGTTAAAATACTATGTAATGACGATTCGAAAGTGCTACTAAATAGTAGTCTAATTGAATAAATGAATGTTTGAGTTTGAGTTTGAGTTTGAGTTTGACTGTTTTCTTGTATGAATGTATATAATATATTATATGAGTTATCTACCTACGTATCAACAAAACAATATGAATTGCTACAACTGACTGAGTACTCTACCAAGCTTTGCGAGCTTTTTTTATCTGTTAGTTTATGTTGTGTGTATTATTTACTATCATTAGATAATATGTACCTACATAATAATGATATTTTTTTATTTTTTTTATTTCTTTAATTCATAATAATCGGGTACTATGTATCAGGAAGATAAATAAATAAAGATACCCGGTCGTATGGAAGCCTTATGTGGAGACTAAAATTAAAGGTCCCTTAGAGATTTTTAATTATAAGATAATAAATATTGTACTGTTAAAATCCAACACGGCGAGGTCCGTTAGACATTTTTAATTATGTATAAGATAAAACATTGTATTGCAAATTATTGAGAACCTATACATGCAATGAGCATTATTAAACACTTAATTCTATTCTTATAAGTTACTAGCGGTCCGCCCCGGCTTCGCCCGTGGTATATATTTTGCAATAAAAGGTAGCCTATGTTCTTTCTCAGGGTCTAAAGATTATCTGTGCCAAATTTCATCAAAATCGGTCCAGTAGTTTATGCGTGAAAACCATACATACATACAAACCTTTCCTCTTTATAATATTAGTATAGATTTACTCTTCTGTGTACTGTTTACAAGTTGCATTTATCAAATGCCCATTTATTTTTCTGAGTATTTATGAAGTAAATAAAAGTACTGGAAGGATATTTAGGGATATAAAAGAAACATGGTAATACGTGAGCCCAACGTAAGTTTATTTTTACAAAATTTAGTTTCAATACAAAATCTCAAACTCAAGAATATTGAGTTAAAATGTAAGAATACATTATAAAATTATAAATATATTTAATTCCTTATATTAATAACGAATTTAGAAACTTTTATTAATATCTTAACAATATCTAATAAATGCGTTGGTGTAACGGATCGAACGAAATATGTCTGTTTAATAGATTTAACATTTTTGATTGCAATACATATTTTTAACTGTTATTATTAGAAATTAGAATCTTTATATCATTACGGCTTAATAATTACAATTGGTATTCAAAGCTATCAGAAATCGTACAGATATTAATTTTGTTTATTAATTTCCAGGGACTTGTGATAACAATTTTAAAGGTACATTCTGTTCTATTGCATACTAACAAGATAGCTATTTTTTATATTATTGTCTCAACTATCAAAAAAACCAAAACATTTGATTCATTATTGTTCAGAAAATATTATATTATCATAATTTTTGCCAGAGTACAAAAACACGCGACACAAAAACAATTGATACTGCACATGATAATAAAAAAAACAATTACCATGTTATAATCATTCAGTTGTTATTTTTAAAATTAACGTTTCAAGATGTATTACAATTTACAACTAAAGTAAGAACAGTTATGTAGTTTTTTTCTTGTGATTTTATCTATATGGAACCAAAAAATAAAATTAATAAGAATAATACAGTTTTTACATTCACATGTGTTTATCTTTTTTAATAATGTTCAGTACAAGTACGTTGGTATTGAATTCACAGCTTAAAGTTTATTTTTATTGCATTTACTAAGGTACAATAACTGAAAACATTAATTGTAATACATAAATTGATAAATACTAGAGTACATAATCGTTTAATAAAATAGGGTATTTTTTTAAAGTTATCAATATTTAAATAATATTAATTATTATAAGGACACTTTCTTAATGTTTATAATTATAAAAAATAACGTAGCGAATATTTAAAAAAATACATATGAATAGAAAGAAATTGTATTATTTTATTAGTTGTGCCTACTCAACTTCCAAAAAATGATTTACTTCTGATAACCCGTAACCTAAGGCAATACAATAAAATATAATTCATTTATGGTAGCGTATGTACGATATTTCTATTTTAATAATAAAATTGTTAATAATACATCAGCTGTACAACGGAAAGATTTGATGAAATTAATTATCAAATTTTTCCATAATATTCATTATAGTTATATGTAGTTACAAACCATATACGATAATTATATACAAAGCTGAAATATCATGTAAATTAAATGATAAAAGTAATCACTATCAGCAAATACACGATTCTACGTAAACAGAATAATAATTACAGAGATTTATTTCGATAACCGTATAAATTAATTCTATATCAGTGTACTATTATTTACACAGAAGATAAGCAAGCGTTTTGATCAAGTTACAGTTTTAGAATATTGTTTTAACACATCCAACGCACGTATTTTTTTAAATTTAACAAATAATTTATTTTAAAACTTTGTCTCTTCAGCTGAAAATAAATATTTCGGGACAATTTTCTCACACAGCACGATCTGATCCCATACTAAGCTTTCGCTTGTGTTATGGAAACCAGATGGCTGATAAACATACATAATATATGTATAATTTTAAATAAATACTTATATAGATGATTAACACCCAGACACAGACCAAACATCTATGTGCATCACACAAATATTTGCCCCTGGTGGGAATCGAACCCACGACCAGTGGCTTGAAAAGCAGGGTCACTACCAACCAAGCCAACCGGCCAGTCAAATGATTCAAATAGAGAGAGCTCTACTCTTTTTCACAAGCTATCTACTAACATATTACTAGAAGCTTATAAAGTAGGTTTTTAAATTGAGCCGTATCCACGATATACAAAATAAGGAACCCGATTATAACTTATCACGATAGTATTATCTTTTCAATATTACTAATCCCTTGCTTGCATTAAACAAAATCAGTTATACGAACACATCTTTATCATACTTACACTAAAATACATCTACTTACAAGAATCACTATGTTCAGCGATTCTATACACTTCTATATCACAATTGTACTTATATTGGTGACCTAATACTACTTATCTATGTATTTCAGCTATCATCTATCTGTTTCTCTTTATCATTACATTTGCCGTTCAATTCTACAGCTTCTGGGATTCCGTGATTATCATCAGATGGGTTCTTGTAACCCGCTGGGCCTATCAATGATAACACTACTGGTAAGAATAATAACCCACTAAACAAACCAAACAATATCACTAAAAGGAATATCTTAAAGAATGATTGGAATGTGTACGCTTTAGACATGCTCAGAAGGGAGAGAGAGAGCATCGTTGAACCACCGCCGAGCAAAACAGCTGTGCCTATTGACGTCACAGTTTTGAATGCCCTGTCGTGCCGAGAACCTTGAGTGAAGGTTAAGAACGAATGGCCTACATGAGCTGCATAATCGACGCATAAACCAATAGCAAGTTCAAGACCGATACAACAAACTATATCAACCGTCATGCCCCACCTCTGCATCCAGCCCAACACATTTATAATTGTAATCAGTACACATATAAAAATCCATAAACACATCTGCAAATTCGTTATCAATATAACAGTGCAAACCATGACACAGATCAATGCTAGTTCAATGTTTCTTTCTA
>CAJQZN010018914.1:0-26190 GCA_907164685.1 Colias eurytheme | reverse complement strand
TATTGGTTGTTTTTCTAGCTCTATTTTGGAGATTACCACAGACGGACATTCAATAGATTTTATAATTTTTTGGAATTACCTACACATTTAAAGCCTTGTGATTTTATAAATAAACTAGCTTTACGCCCGCTGCTTCGCCCGCTTTGTCTAAAATTATATACTAAAACCTTCCACTTGCATCATTTTAAAAAAACCGCATCAAAATCTATTGCGTATTTTTAAAGTTTTAAATATACATAGGGACATAATATGGACATAGCTGGACATAGGGACAGAGAAAGCCACTTTGTTTTATACTATGTAGACGTAGTGAAAAAGCATTAGATTTGAATTTGTTACTGATAG
The DNA here is from genome assembly GCA_907164685.1 of Colias eurytheme. Lineage (NCBI taxonomy): Eukaryota > Metazoa > Arthropoda > Insecta > Lepidoptera > Pieridae > Colias > Colias eurytheme. The sequence continues at coordinate 25,845 of CAJQZN010018914.1, read as the reverse complement.
TATTTCGCCTAATCCTTTCCTAAAATCGCATCTCATTTTGTAAATTCTGTTTAAAACATACATCCGTTTCTTAATTGTGGATGGTGACGCTCAAGTGACGCATCCGCTGGTTCACCCTCCGAGTCATAAAACTGCTGTTTCGTTTTTGATTTGATTCTTTGTCATCTCTTAAACAAAATTAAGTAGAAATAAATTATAATTAATAAGACATTACTCATCATTTTTCACCTTGATGAATTTGCTACAGATAATTTCTAAATTTTCTAAATCTTTTAATATTGAAAGAAAGAACTTTTTTGCATTGAATAAATTGTTTAATAGGTTATTAATTTTTACACAATTATAAATTACATACACATATTGACCCAGGCTCCTAATATATCTAGTTAAAACGACTTCAGCCTTTTCCAACCTTTTCCAAAGGCGGACCTCTATCGCCCCCTTACCATGATCCCCGGACCCCGAATAAAACTTATTCGCATAAGTGAATCTATATTATTTTAAAAATTGATTAATTTCTTGCAGTGTTTTTGTATGAAATAGCATAGCCACCCATCACTTGACATATTATTCCATGTTAAAACTGAAAAATACAAAGTCCGGTCGTCAGAATAGTCTGGTCAGGCTTTCGTAATTTTCTTGATTAGTCTGCGGACCCGCCGGGATATGCTCGGGGATCCCAGTTTGGGAAACGCTGGTCTAAAGTATCGAATTAAATGTTATGCCATAATTTATCCGCTATTTTGTAAAAAAAAAACTGCAAATAAAATTGAGTTTCCTCAATATTCGTAAATATCTTATACATAGTAGGTACCCTGTGCCGACTGCCGACATGCCGCTTGTTTATAAAAAAAAGTAATTATTTTACGGCTTCGAAGTTCGTTAGCTACTGGCCGTTAGGCGTGCTATACACGATTTGTGATGTATTCAGCATACCTGTCTCATTCCTCTGTACTCTAAAATCTTTTTCGACAAAATATGGTCTATCCAAAATATGCGACGTTTTGTTAATTCGACCCAGTAGTTGCTGAGATTAGCGCGTTCAACCAACAAAGAAAACTCTTTCAACTTTATAATATTAGCAAGCTCCTATTTTGTATGGAGAACTATTTCGAATGACGTAACAAAAAATTATTTATTGATCACTAATTACAATAAGACCTGTACAGAGGGCAGTCTTATCGCTAATAAGTAATCTCTCCCAGACAACCCGGGAAAAAAGGATAACATTTGAATTGGTGGTGCTTTACAGTTTTACTTTAAGATTTTACAAATTCAAATTATATTTATTTGCAAGAATGTAGTTACATATTATAGATATTTTACTTACAATATTATGTGGTTGATACATTCTACCCATCGATTGGGTGTGCAAATATTAAAATAGAAAATTAATTAATCTAATTATTTAAATGTACACACAATTTAATTTTACTTTAAACATAACAAAAAAAAACTAGTTTCAAGTTTGCATACTTTCAAGTCAAATTCAATTGATTATTTAGTACTATAAATTTTAATTGTTATTTAATATTTCGTGTATATTCTGCCCTTACAAAATGCGCCCCCCGGCGGGTGGTGAGCACGTGTCGCAGATGGTAACCTCATGTTTACAGAAATCACTATTTCAGACGTACGTATGGACAAACGAAAACTCGTCTTGTTTGGAGGTGATTGGTTGATTTATTGGAAAGGGAAGATGGGTTATCCACAGCGTTAGTGCTTTGTTAGAATAGATTTTGGTATTTTTGTAATTTTGTGGGTAAAAACTAAAAAGTACTTTTTAACTTACTTTTGATATTTATGATTGTAAAAATTATTTCAATTTCAATTATATCAAGCAACTTATTTAGTTCAAACATGTTACTTATTTATTCAATTTCAATTATATATTTATTACAATTGATATAAAAATAAGACAACAGGATTGTATGAATTAAAATCTCCCGATGTTTACAATTCGACCATCTTTTGTAACGACTGTCTTTATAATGCCTATATTCCTCTAAAATCTAAACGTATCACGATAAAAAGTCACCAAATCTTTATTAATTACACGTTAATCGAATCAAATAATGCTCGTATATCGCTAATACGAAAACATATCAAGCGTAGAGTGAACAGGAACCTTCTAGGGAAGCGCGTTCCATCTTAGACCACATCTCAGCTTAACATCAGGCGAGATTGTGGTCAAGCGCTTCCCTATTCCCAAAAAAAAATATCAGTATATACCTACGTATTGTGTTTTATCCTTATTTTTATTTAATTGTTACATTATGACACGTGGAGGAAACAGTCTAAAATTCCTATCAAGTGACACTGCCTTTTCATATAGGTACATATTATATTCAATTATATTATGTGTCATTAGGTACATGTTACTTACTGACCCGGAAAACGTTGAGGAAGTATGTATGTAGTATGGAACCCAGGACTGTGGTAACCACAGTAACAAGGAGCCAATAAACAACCCAAAATAAAACTTGTAGAAGAATGCGTAGGTCCCAGACCGCAGTATCCCTCGGTCGCGAATACTGCAAGGAGGCAAGAAAAAGACGTGTGGCACTCGGGGACTGCCGCGGTAAAGCTATTGCATGCTATGCCTTCAAGCCACATCTCCGTGCCCGTCCCCGTGGGGAGCGTGAGGTTTTTCGTTACGGAATTTCTGGATTCGGTCCCCGCGCTCAAGGCCCGCGATAAAAGCTATGCAATAGCTTAAAAACTTAAAAACAGTCATAAATAGTTATACATATTCTATCTATCTTAGATAACAACGTTTGTTTGTACGTCCTTGTATAGGAAAATAATATAATAAAAAAGTCTCTATACAAGAGATAAATGTCGGTCATATTCCATAAATAACATGAATTATCTCTGACTAATAAGTGTTAACTAATCACCGTATACTGAAAATTTGTAGCGGGTTCCGTATTGTATTAGTGTGGTTCTGTAGGATATTGGGTTTTTATATGACTGCGGTGAAACTATGTATGTATTTGATGAGAAATTTTTATTTTAAATTATGTATTTGCTAAAATAAAAGAAGAAACCCTCCGCTGTGTGTAATTCATAAAAAAATAATAAAATCCTTTTCAATTCTAATTAATTAATCTTAATTAATTTTTTTCAGAAATTAAAGAAAAATCGCGCTATTTTCATCAACAGTTATTAATTTTTATTTTTTCAACTATTCTTCTCGAATATCTTCCAAAGTCAGTGCTAACCTCGGCAAGCGGACACAAAATTCAAATTAACTGTTCAAAATTTACATCATATGATTGGTCACTAACTTTTATTGTGACTTTATGAATTTTATGGACTTAACCCTCACATGCCTTCTGTAGGAACAAAATAAGCTTTTAATAATGTTGGATTACTTTTGAACGATTCTTTTTCGGCACATATATTTGGTACAACCATCGCGTACTTGTGTCAATCGATACCATAGTTATTTCGCATAGCATTAATGATATAAAAAAACTTGACGCGCGGTGTACATACTTTTTTAACGTCCTTATTATATATATACTAGCCGGATGTCGTGGTTTTGTCTAAGTTGTCTCTGTCTCCTAATAGAAAATTAAATTGGCTTACGTTTCTCGGTAAAGATCTTTCTATTAATGTTTCAGTTTTTAAATACAATATTTAGTACAATAGTAACAAACAATGAAAACACTGCAATGCCATAAACACTCCACTTATTAAAAGAAAGAACCTAAAAGGTCTCAATAATTTAAAGAAATATTCGCTAGGTATTTTGACCTTCATATAAGATTCATAACTAAGATTACTACAGAGTAATATTTGAGCCAATTAAGTAGAAACATTTCAAGCTTATAATTATATTTCAATCGTATTTTTAATTTGTTTCGCTAAAATTCGACTGTGGCTGGACCGATTTGCCAAATTTCTAAAATATTGACAGCGAAGTAAGGCAGAGCGAATAATAAAAATACGGTTTTCAAAAAGCTACACAAGTCAATGAAAATTCACAAAGCCTCACTGAAATGAACAAACGGAGCCGCACGAACAAATCTAGCCGGTAATTAGCAATTTTACGCGTCGCCCGCGGATCTTCAACATTCTTCGCGATGACGGAAACGGGCCATTTATGGCATAACCGTCAGTCTGCTGCCGACGCTCGGAGCGAGCACGTCGCGTAACGTCACATTAGTGTTAGTATCAGTGTGTGCGTGGATAAGGTGATCTGTGCATGTGTTGTGAAAAGTTCCAAATTTGGAATTTTTTTATTTTTTTTATCAGTGGCCAGTTTTACGTGTAGTGAAGAATTCCAAACGATTTTGCGAAGCGGCTCGCAGTGGCCAGTATGAATTTGTGCGGATTTTGAATTGAGAAGCTGTTTGGTTTTTTTTGCAGGCGGGATGCCTCTGTTGTTTCTTGATCTGTCTTGTCTCTGTTTTTACAGACTATTGTTTTTGTAGGGTTTCGTATAGAGGCGTTGCAAATTGCAAACAATATTTTTAGATAATTTTCTTTTATTTTCGTATTAGCTTTAATTTAGGACTAATAAGGATCAGTTAACTTGTTTTGTAGACCTGTATATACTAATCAATATAAATCTTGATACATATAGACAAGTAGCAGTACAGGTTTATTAGGTTCGTCCTAATTAGTGAGTGTGTGCTAACGTCACTGTTTAACAGATGCCTTGAGTAAATATTTATATATGAAATACGTTTTTATTTCGCCGACGAGTATATTATTTTAAGGATTGTTTTCTGGGAAATAGACGCGTCATCTATTAAGTTATTTTCTATACATCATAATATATTAAGTTATCCTACTAATATTATAAAGGCGAAAGTTTGTATGGATGTTTGTTACTCTTTCACGTAAAAACTACTGAATGGATTTGAATGAAACTTTACCACAATATAGCTTATACATCAGAATAACACATAGGATAGGTTTTATCCCGAAAATCCCACGGGAACGGGAACTATGCGGGTTTTCCTTTGAAAACGCGGGCGAAGCCGCGGGCGGAAATCTAGTTTTCTATACATTATTCAACAAAATTTGATGTTATTTTAGATAATATGGGAAAGAATGATGATGAGTTTAGGGAAGTCGGTATATAATTTATAGATTAACTAGATTTATGTTTCGGTTTTACCTGGGAGCAGTTGCAAAAATATTTTTACTTGAATCTGGTTATCATGTGTTGAGAATAACATCCAAAACCGTGCAATCATTCTACACATATACATCTCAAACATTTAGATTTTTTTATACCTAGTGACAGGATTATAAAAGATCCTAATAGGTACGATAATAACATGTTAAAAATAACTTAATAGGTTTATTAAATAACTTATTCGTCAACCCTAAAACGGTTTAGGAAATTATAAAAATAACTTGTTAATAGGCCGACCTATTTTTAGTCAACCCTAAAACGGTTTAGGACATTCCAGATTTTTTGTCAGTATGCTTGTCGTACGCCCGTAACGACTAAACCACTTAAATTATCGTATTACCATATCTATGGGGTAATTAAGTTTGTCACCAGCTTAAAATTCCGATGTGGATCATGCTTAGTTACTTACCATTTAGATATTTTTGAAGTTACTTCTAAGTTATAGGGAGGAATGACTCAAGTTATTTCTCAAGTTATAGCCTTTTGTTTTTTGAAATGAAAATTCTTGCGTTGAGAGTAAAGTTGTGAGTTGAGAGTAAAATTTAAAGGTCGCGTCATGGCAATACCGTCTCGTCATGGAGTAAGGCGATGATTATGGTATCTTTTTTTATGGATTTTCATTTTAGGATGAATAATAAAGATAATTTATAGAAATTAGAAATATAAATTATATTCCATTTGCTTTGTATTTTCCTATATATTTCTTACTAGCTTTTCAACCGCGGCTTCGCTCGCTTTGTCCAAAACCTAATAAATAAATTAAATACTAAAACCTTCCTCGAGAATCACTCTCTGTAAGAAAAACAGCATCAATATCCATTGCGTAATTTTAAAGATTTAAGCATACAAAGGGACATAGGGACAGAGAAAGCGACTTTGTTTTATACTATGTAGTGATAGTGATAGTGAATTGTAGGTAATATATTTTTATATTTCTTGAATATATTAAAAACAAACTATTATTGTATTTACGTTATTTGTATTTACGAGGTAATTATGAAATTCCTCACCAGACTATTTTAATATAAATTCCATAAGTTAAGAAAGTTACTGGCTGTATGTTACGCTTTCACGATCTAACCATTGAACGGAGTTATTTTATTATTTATCATTATTTAATACTAGCTGTGCCCCGCGGTTTAACCCGCATTGATTCGCTCCTGTTGGTCTTAGCGTGTTGATATACAGGCTATAGCCTTCCTCGATAAAGGGGCTATCTAATACCGAATTCAAATCGGCCCAGTAGTTCCTGGGATTAGCGCGATCAAACAAGAAAACTCTTCAGCTTTATTATATTAAGTATAGATAAGATACATTTTTCTGAAGGTAGACGGATCCTTTAAGGTACATAACAAACCTAGGTATGCAATAATGTTAAAGATTTTTGAAGTGAAACTTCTTTAGGCGCGTTGAGAGTAAAATTTCAAGATCACGTCATGGCAATAGCAATACGATCACGTCTGATGGAGTAAGGCGACGATTTTGGTATATTTGAATCTTAGAAGTTACACTTTAGACACGTGTGCTTGGCACACACGCTCCTATTACTATTGATTTAATTTAAAAAAATATAATTTCCTAAATAATGTAGCATACTTCCGGTGAAATATTTTTTTCCTGTTAAGTAATTTTTTAATGAATATTCTTTTTATAAAATCTGTTTAAATATATCTAGCTAGACAATAGTTAATAATCTATAATCAATATCCGAAGCTAGTAAGACAAAAGCATTGTATGATAAACGATTTAGTAATTTTAAATATTCATAATATGAGCACGTACATCGATGACATCATTGCCGATAAGGTCCTGGAGAAAAAAGGCTGTGCGACGTCACATTACTCATTAAATGATTGGCATATATTGGCATAAGTACGACTCAACAATACATCAGTATTGTAGAGTCGTACTTAGGTATATACTGCTAATAATATTATATCGTACCAATCCTATTTTATTAATCAGAAAACGCGAAACTTTTAAAGATGTATGTTTGTTTCTCTTTCACGTGAAAACACCTGATCTGAGCTGTATGAAATTTCGTACAGAGATAGATTATATAGTCTGGAATGTGCGATTTTGTGTGTTTCTTTTCTTTTTGGAATTAAGTGAATTTTTGTAGGAATTGCCATAGATTTATAATTTCAAAAAATCTTTCACCGTTGCACATGCACGTGCGTGATCTGGTTCTAGGCCATGGTTTGAAATCTAAACACTAGTGACACTCACCCGCGTTCCACTGCACGTATCGCGATGAAATAAACATATAATGAAAACAATGATATACAGGGTGTCCTAGGAAAGACTGTAGTGGTGGCCCAGGGGTAGAGAACTCTTCGGGCTACCCAAATCTATGTTATGCGGTTTTTGAAGTGCAACTTCTTTAGGCGCGTTGAGAGTTAAATTTGAAGGTAGAGTCATGGTAATACGTCATGGAGTTACGCGACGATTTTGGTATTTTTGAATCATGCCAAAAAAGTTTCACTTCAGAAGTGAAACTTCCTCTTCAGATTCTTCAAAAGTAGCAGTCTCTGGACCATTTTTAAGCTATTGCATAGCTTCTATCGCGGGCCTTGAGCGCGGGGACCAAATCCAGAAATTCCGTAACGAAAACACCTCACGCTCCCCACTCCAACGGGCGCGGAGGTGTGGCTTGAAGGCATAGCATGCAATAGCTTTATTACCGCGGCAGTCCCCGAGTGCCACACGTATTTTTTTTTTGTTTTTAAATCCTATTAGTATGGATTTTATGATAGGAATAAATTATAAATGACGTTATTCGTTTATTTACACTTTAGAAAAGTTCAAGGAACTTATTACTCAGACGGGTAAATAAGAATGATTAACATGTACTCAGGTACATACACTCACGAGTACATACCATTAAATTGTGTGTCAATATTGAATCTACTGAAGTTATTGTCCAGTTGATTACCAGAGATTTACAAAATTTTATAATACTAGCTGTCCCCCGCGGTTTTACCCGCATTGTTCCGCTCCTGTTGGTATTAGCGTGGTGATAATGTATAGGCTATAGTCTTCCTTGATAAATGGATTTTTTAACAGTGAATGTTTGCAAACAAACAAAATATTCAGCTCATTAGTATATCTATATTCACTAGCAAATCCATCCAAATTCGCATGAACTCAAAAGGATATTTTTTCCCCACTTTTGCAACATTTTTCATTGCTGTTTCTCTTCCATTGGTATTAGAAAAACACTTTTTTTATTGTTAGATTTTTCAGTGTAAGAAAACAGAATTTCTTATCTACCTTGTGGATGACGTCAGCGCTTATCGCGAAGATATTGGGCACAGATAATAAATTTAAACCTTGATTCTGATAAAAAATTATATCCTTTTTGCAAAGTTTTTGAAGTGAAAATTTCTTTAGCGGCGTTGGGTATAAAATCTTAAACTCGCGTCAGGACACGTGGCCTGATAGAAAAAGCGTAAGACGGATTTTTTTTAGCCCTTATATTCCATGCGTAAGACGGATACCATTCCAAAATATCAAACATGCTGAACGTTAATAATCATGTTTTTACTACTGCCGGCACTCCCGGAGTGCAACCCGTCTTTTTTTTTCTAATATTTTGTTGCTATTATTATTACGTTTGTATTTACTAGGATATTTTTGGCATTATAACTGAGTCAGAGATAATAAATTGCTATTATCAATAATGTAAATAATGTAATAAATCACACCCAAAATCGTCTTCTTTGAAATGGAAGAAACTTTGATAAAGGCATACGATTTTAATTTTCAGTTGTATAGCATTACAATTTTTCATTAAACATAGGATATATCTCCTTTTTAATTCACATAATAAGCAATTAATAACTAAATCGAAAATCACTAAATGCACAGACTAATGAAATTAGCATGAATCTCGCCGCGTACTTTCTCGATAAAGGTGAAAGTCGCGAAGAAATGTGCGCAGTGTTGTGTCTGCTCTGTGTAGAATACAAACGATAGATGTTAATATTTTAAATGTTATTTGTATGTTTGTATGTAGTAAGTCGGATATCATAGCGTCAAAAATGATGAGTAGATTTCTTTATGGAGAGCATGTTCTGATACCGAAGCAAGCAATTTGGGCAAAATGTATGTGTCCATATGTTTTATAGTTGTAACTGAGAGCAGTATCTATAGAGATAGATAGGTAAGAGTACAATCGATTGATGTAAATCCAAATGGTATTTGTATGTTTGTATGTATGTAGTGTTGTATTTTTAAAGTTGGATATCATAGCGTCAAATTTGATGGGTTGATATTATTTTATTCAGAGAGTAACTTTCCGTCCGTGCCTACTACTACTACTACTACTACTAGGTACTAGGTAGGTACTCTCTCTATTAAAGAAACGGCATCACAATACGGTGCGTAGTTTTAAAGATTTAAGTATACATAGGGCCAGACAGACAGCGGGAAGCGACTTTGTTTTATACTATGTACTTAGTGAAGATATGAAATCAATCAATAAACCAACAAAGAAAACACTGAAACACAATTTGTGGCTCATTCGCTTGTTTCAGTAACAGAAAAGGCTTAAAAGTTAAATTCAACTCATAGTTAGAACAATCTTTTATTTAAAAATGAATTCATATAAAAATAAATCAGTCATGTTTTAAAACTGTACATTTATTAACGCAAAAACATAAAATTTTTGTTTATGTTTTATAAAGACTCAAATTGCCATAAAGGTGATCGGAATAGTTTTGGCTATTCTGCATTTAAAAAACCATCCCTGAAATTTTTAATTATCTTCGGTACATTAAAGTCTGTTGCTTGATGTCTGACAGCTTGCATATAGTTTGAAATCAATTTGAATTTTGAAAATGGAACGCCGAAAAGGAGCTATCACGTTGACGTTAAGATCTGTCAAGAGCGAGTGGGAGTCGCGACAGTAGGGTTCCGTACAAATAATCCAACCTTGAAATTGTGAGAATTAGATCAAATTTTACTAGTTTTCAATTTAAAGAAGCATTGAAATCGTTTCATCCAGTCAAAAGTTCTTAAGTAACTCAAGACAAAATACAGTCGAATTGAGAACCTCCATTTTTGAAGTCGGTTAAAAATGGAACGTGTTCCGAAAGAGGCGCGTGAGCATGACCTTGACGTCCGGTTCGGGGGTCGCTGTCGCAGTGCGAGCGACTTTTGTTGTTATATTACGCGAAGGTAATACCGGTGCGTATGTTGTACGTACGCGTCTATGATTAGTCGTGACACAGTTATGTGCAATTTTGAAAATGGAACGCCAAAAGATGCGACGCTTATGAAAATTGAATTTAAAATGTATGTGTCCGAGCGAGGCACGTGACCTTGACGTCCTGTTCGGTGGTCGCGGACGCAGTGCGAGCGATGCCATACGCGGTGAGGGTGCAACTGTCAGCTTCGTAACGTGTATCGGTTGTTGTACGCATCTATGATTAGTCGTGTCACGCAGTTTTGTGGTACATATTTTGAAAATGGAATGCCGTTATGGAACGACGATTATCAAATTGAATAAAAATTGAACGTGTTCCGAGCGAGGCGCGTGACCTTGACGTCCGGTTCGGGGGTCGTGGTCGCAGTGCGAGCGGTTGCATACGCGGAGCGGGTGGCCGTTGATGTTTTGACGCGTACCGGTTCGTAGTAGTTCGTAGTAGTTTAGACGAGGCTCTGGCGTTTATTCCCTACAGTGGTAGAGCTACAGCTACATACAATTATTACATTTGTGTGTAGCACGACTGGGCTGTAGCTGGGTTGTGTTAATATGTTATTTACTAATTTGGCACACATCATAAAATATTCTTACTTTAGTACCATTTTCGCGCAAACCTACTACTAATGGTAGCTACTAATGGATGATAAATATAGTATATAAATTTATGAATTAATGTCTCAATCCCGTTAACCAATAAATATCGGTAAATTGATAGCATTTATTTAACGATTATCTAAATCCATTAAAAATATCTTGAGCTTTCTAGTTTCTATTAAAGCGATTAATTTAGAGTAAATTTATCAAATGCTAACGACAGCCATTCGCTATTTCTCTTCCTGTTTCTACGTTGGTCGCCATTTATATATCAAGAATTTTATCGAAGCCTTAAAAGTGCAATGATGAAGATATCTATCTATACTTGCAATTTTATAAAACTGAAGAGTTTGTTTATTTGAAAGCTCTCAGGAAAAATGCTTCCGATTTGAATAATAATAACACTGTTATATAGTCCATTTATCGAGGAAGGCTACAGGCTATATAACTATAGTCATGCTAAGAACAATAGAAAAAAGCAGTGCGGGTAAAACCGCAAGACACAAGTAATAGCATTAATATAACCTATTTATGTATTATTAACTTAGGTAGATTTAATGATAGTGCATCAATTTAAATACAAACAAACAAACAAAAATACTTTATTGTGCACCACAGAGAAATGTACTTATAAGGACAAAATACATTAGTTAATAAAGGAGCACAACAGGCGGTCTTATCGCTCAGACAGCGATCTCTTCCAGACAACCTAAATATAATGTTTTTGTATTTGATATATCATTATTAATTTAGATTTTAGAGTGCTAGATAATACAGGTTTATGTTAATTTATAGATAAAGCAAGACCAATTAATTTTTTTTTATGGTTGATAAAAGCCAAATTTGAATTGGCTTTGAATTATAATTGTTTTATATCATAGGAACAAGGAAATGATGGTAACTACTATACCTATATACTATAACCCTATGTATGCTTAAATCTTTAAAACTACGCAACGGATTTTAATGCGGTTTTTTTTAAATAGAGGTTTTGGTATAATTTATTATGTTTTAGACAAAGCAGGCGAAGCCGCGGGCGAAAAGCTATAACATAATAAAATAAAGTTTATTCAATGGATAACTCGAAATTACGCATTTACGTAATCCTTAAATTATTATCTATGTGTCATACTGAAATTGCATTTTTCAACGTAAACCGGTCCGTGTCTTATCTCTAGTTAATAATTGTTGTGTTATATTTTAAAATAACTATATTAAAACCTGTGTGATTTATTTTACTGATAAACATTAATATTTTGTATGAATGGTTGAAGATACTTGCAAATAATATAGACCCTTTAAGATCTGAGGTTTAAAATGAAATGCTTTTTTTTTTCAAAACTTAAAAAAAAAAACAGAAGTTAACAGTAACTAAATAAGTAGTAGTTTTATAGTTACTTTTTGGATGGAAATTTTTCTATTGGCTAAATAAAATAAACAAGTAATTTTTTAGCCTGCATAAAATTTGTAGGTATAAATTTGGGTTGTTGAGGAAGTGATTATGAGGAAGAGGAGGAGGAAGAGGAATTTTCACACACAAATTTAGGGGATGCGGATGAGGAAGAGGATATTTTTTTGAGGAAGAGGATGCGGATGAGGAAGCGGAAGAGGAAGCGGATGAGGATGAGGGTGATAGGAAATTATTATCATAATTAAAAAACAAAACCTTTTAAAATTAAAAATTAAAACAAAAGCCATTCTCCTGTCTGTACATATTGATGTTTAATTTAAGGGGAGGTTAGCTCGCCCGATCGCGAATTTACAAAGCCTTTAGGTACTATACTATTTGAGTCACGACTCAGATGAGCTTTTGTTTATGCATATTACTCGAAAAAACCTTATCTATCTCAGTGCCAGAAGCGACATTAGGCGATTTCCACAAAAAAGAACTAACTGGTAGATATTATGTAAGCTTAAACAACTTGTTTATTTTTTAATTTAAAATGACTTTTGACACACATTATTTGGTAAAATATGTTTCTTCTGAGTATTTATTCTGAGAAAATGTTATACATATTACATATTATGTTTAGAGATAAGTGTTAGGCGCAGATATAAATATGGCGGTAAGACTCTACTCTTGTTCGTTAGTAGAGTCCGTCTCGTAACTCAAATATATATAGTTAGATAGGCTTTGTAAATTCGCCGCCCGATCGGATCAGCATCCTCATAAATTTCCTCTAAATTTTGAGGAAGCGATAGCGGAAGAGGATTTTTTTATTTTCATTTTTGAGGATGCGGTAACGGTAGAGGAACCCAAAATATTGCGGAACTTCCGCATTATGAGGAAGCGGAAGAGGAATCCTCAACAACCCTAGACTATAAATTATAATGACCTTTTAAACATAACGCTAGAAATATTTTTAATTTTTATCATTACAGGAAGTCGTCTTTTTTCGTTCGTAACTGATTAGTTATTTTTAATTTATAATATACTAGCGGTCCGCCCCGGCTTCGCCCGTGGTACATGTTTACGTTTTCTCTACATAAGAACCATCCTCGTACTTCAAGGAATATAATAAAAAAAGAATTATCGAAATCGGTCCAGCCGTTCTCGAGTTATGCGCTTACCAACACATTTTGCGATTCATTTTTATATATAAGAAGATTATTATGTAGTAATACTGCGTTTTGTGTATTTAAGATGATATCATCGGATTACTAACATGCTCGGAATGTTAGTTATAAACTTATTTTTCTCGTTTTCCTATTACGATTAACACAAAATGAAGAAAACTGTAATGTATCTTGAATGTACAGTCATAAGATTTATCAACTGTAGATTTCATCAAATTATCTTGCGAAATTAAAATAAGAAGATTAATAACACTACCAACATAATCCTTTTTATATTCATACGTAACAGGTAAACAGAGTTACTTTCGCATTCGTAATATTATTATTTATAATCAGTAAACAATAACCATCGTATTCTGTTGTATAATAAATTATTAAACCACATTTGACATTATGAATGGCCTGTAATCGTAATACCGTCGGGAATTCATCGGTGACGATATTAACATTTTGTTTTCATTCACGTATATGGAGTACGGTGTTGTATAACTTGAATCAATTCGTGTGTCATAGGAATTGTTAAATAAGTAGAATGCGCCCCCTGTGACGTGTTGGTATGTTACAAAACTAAATATACAAATAAAGGAAATCGGGTTAGTAAGTTGGATTTGTAGCTGTGGGGAATGGGATAATAACTCCTTTAAAATTTTAGAAAACGTATAAAAATATGGCCTACCCGGGCGAAGCCGGGGCGAGAAGCTTAGTATGTAATGAAAAAATAAAACATAGTTACATTGTTTTTCAAATTGTGGTATAAATTATATCGAATTTATCATCTTTTCGTATCATGGATTGAATGCAAAGTGCGTTTCGTTTCATTGAATTATTGCCTCATATTGGTCAAGTAATAACAGTTATAGTTTGGTTAGTTAGAACTGTCCCCTAAAGCCACAGACCGTCTTTGTATGCTGTCTTTTATCCCGGAAATATTCCTCGTAATAGGGTTAAAGTAAAGACAAAGTATCTACCAGCAAAAAAACAATAACAATCAACAAAATGTCTAGTGACTATTAAATTACTCAATTATATAAATTTCGGATACAATTCGTCCTCTAACAGTGGGGCCACACCCCGTCGCGCCGAAAAGGTCAATCGTCTATGAATGAAGCGGCTCATTGTTCGCTGATTTTGGCCACGAATTTGATACCATCCTCTCGCTGTTATGAACGCCTGGTACTCGGTCGCGTCGAGTGTGACATAAGTTCGAGGTTTTAAGGACAACTTAAAGCTTACTTAACTGACTTGGCACTAAGTTGAAGTCATGACCATAAAAATATATTGTTATACATATGTATATTTTCCTGTTTGCTTTTCATATTAAAATAACATCATGAGGTTTTTGTGCAGTTTATTTGGGATCAATGTACAACAGATACCAACTCTGAAAATATTCAAATAATTTTTATTTTATTATTTTATTTTATTTTATAATGAAAGTTTGTATTTGTTTATCACAATCAGATTTGAATAGATCTAGAAATAAGATAGTTTAGTTCTCAGTTTTATCAAGCCATATAATTTAGGTTAATTTTATTTATTCTACCATACCAGTTCATTGGTGTCTCACGGTTTCTGTTTTCATATGGCTACTCACAATGCTGCTTTAGAGGTAGATCGCATCTTCTCAGTGTTATGGGCGCCTGGTACTTCGCTTTGTGTGATGTTTTTTTTTTCCTTTGTAAAGGACATTTTCAAAGGATTATTTCCCTATTGTGCAGAATATGTAAATTATATCGAAGTAATTATAATGTCTTTTATTTTATCATTGAAATAGTAATTAGTTTTGCGCCTGACTTTGACTGCTTGATATTCACAACAAACGAAACTCCACCTAACTTATGCTCTCCTATATTTAAACCTATTTATCTATCAAAATTCTTCCAAATCTGTCCAGCAACACATGCGAGTTTATTTCACTATATTCCTAACATGCGTTTTTGTTTGACATTGGGTAAAACATTTACAAAGAAATTTGTCATAAACGCTGACCTTGTGAAGAATGCCTCTTGTTTTTGTTGTAGCACGTATGTGTGTTGTAACAAATTAACAACACTTTAATGGCAAAATACATATATTTACACTATTTTCTTGTGTTTTCAGTTTACTTGAAAAGCGGCGGTTTTTAATATTGTGATATTAATTTAAAAACAATACAGACATAATGTACATACATGTGTGATAACCATAGAAATCTAAATAACAAGACACTAGAAGTCGTAAGCGTGCGTGACCTTGTCGCCACTCAGGTGATTTGCACATCACCAGTGCATTCGTCACTGTTCAGTTGCTCTGGAGACGTATGAGTGTATACATGGTGTGTTTCAGCAATTCCCATTGCGGATATTCTTCCACAAGTTGTAATTATACAGTGCAACCTCGATATAACAAATCTGAAGGGAACATATAAATATTCGTTATATCAAGTAATTCGTTGAACTGAGGTTCGTTATGTTGAGGTTAGGTTGGTCTAAAATTCGTTATAAAGAGGTCTTTTACGTTTCTGATCCATTTCAACTTGAATCTTTAACAATAGTGACGAGCAGCAGTGTTCACATTACTTTCCAATTTAAATTAAACAAAAATGATCGTTTTACGAACAAAAGCATGTCGAAACCTGTCGCGACATGAATCACTTATTATGAGATTAAGAATCATTACATTGGTTTGAACTTTATATAAAGGTTTTGGGTTGACGAAATTCGTTAATTAGAGGTATTTATACTTTTCTTGATAGTTAAAAATTCGTTATAAAGAGGTGGTTCGCAAAAAATGTTCGTAATGTAAAGGGATATTTTATATTGAATCTTATGGACAATTCAAGGGGATTACGAAAAATTCGTTAAATCGAGGAAATCGTTATATTGAGGTACGTTATATTAAGGTTGCACTGTACTTATAAAGGAATAATATTTCATCGGAAAATATTTTTTTTTAGAAATAATGCCGTTTTTCCTTAAAATTATAGAATATTTACAAGTATTACGAGTGTCACCATAGTAATCGAAATAACAATGAATGACACAGTCGACCATTCTTATTATCACGTTTGTTCGTATTGGAGCAAAAAGTCTCATATACTTAGGGATGTTATTCTAAAATAAACCGTAAATTCGTGCGTTAGGATACATATTCAAAAGCTTAATTTAATAGATAAGTTAGATTTCACTAAAATCAAGCTGTCCAATAAAAGGCATAGTTTACTTGTGTGTACTGTTTAGCTTTCGGTTTGAATGTGTTGATTTTGGCGACAGCGGTTTTCATACGAATTATGACATTACAGCACTTCTATGTGTCTTGTTATTTAGATTTCTATGGTGATAACCTATCTCTAGAAATGGACGTAACATTTTTAGCTTGTTTGTTTGCATGTTTTTCGATATGTTTGAAGCAATCAAAGCCATTGTAATTATAAACAACTAGCGGTCCGCCACGGCTTCGCCCGTGGTACTTATTTCGCAAAAAAAGGTAGCCTATGTTCTTTTTCAGGGTCTAAAGATTGTCTGTGCCCATCAACATCGGTTGAGAGGTTTATGCGTGAAAACCATACATACATAATTACAAACTTTTCCTCTTTATAATATTAGTATAGATAAATTACGGAACCTTAGAGGTTTTGATTACGGTTACCATGACGTCTTGAAGCAGTATTATTTTTAGAGCTCTTTCATTTTTTTCACATTGGAATTGATATTGCTTTAGAACATCATGGTAATCATGCAGCATGGTGTAGTTGGATAAATAAAACATTGGTAACGCAACAATAATAAATCCATAATATGTATTATAAATGCGAAAGTAACTCTGTCTGTCTGTCTGTTACTCAATCACGCCTGAACTACTGAACCAATTTGCATGAAATTTGGTATAGAGAGATATTTTGATACCCGAAAAAGGACATAGGATAGGTGTTATCCCGGAAATCCTACGGGAACGGGTTTTTCTCTGAAAACGCGGGCGAAGCCGCGGGCGGAAAGCTAGTAAATAATAAACTAATTATAAATTCAGCTCGTACTGCCTTAGGTCAAGGAGTGATCTAGATACGTAGTGCATACATTGATAAGTCGATAGCATTCGAGTACTTAAAGGTGTTGCGAGGATGTAGTCACGTAGGATTTAATTATGTTTTGAAAGTATGGTTGTTATAGGTAATTCAATTAACACTTAACAGTAGGTACTAGTTTTGGCTAGTGATTTTGGTCGTGGAACCTGTATGAAAAGTAGCCTATAAATATTTTAGGCTAAGGCCTAAGACTAAATCTGTTTAAGTATGAAATTGCAGCCAAATATGTTAATAATACATGAACAAATATAATATTTACTTTAATCAAGTAAATTGATAGCAATTTAATATAATTAAAATAGAAGGACCTTTACATTGCGAAATATTAATGATAGAACGACAATGCAACGAAATGAACGACAATAAGAAAAAAATTGAATATGCAAATTGAAGATAATGTAAATTATGATTATTATCTAGATAACTGCTTTGATGTATTACCAATCATAGAAATATTATTTTATCCACATTACATACCTAAATAAAGTTTGGCAATTCATAACTGTTCTTCCCAAACTTGTCTAAATTATCGAACGTAGAGTATATCCATATTACCAATGATCTCATTCAAATAATCTAACGTTTATAGCTGTTCTGCTCAAAGGTCTATAAATTCTCTAACACACAGTAACACCATATCTCAATGATCTCATTATGCATATAATCTACCTACAATATAACATCACACATGTGCCACATTCAACGGTGCGGTGCCGCGACAACAATGATGTACCCATCGCTTTCACCGGCTTATTGTGATGCTGGGGTATTTGTATGGAATGGAGTGCTGTTCTAATCTATACTAATATTATAAAGCTGAAGAGTTTGTTTGAACGCGCTTATCTCGGGTACTACCGGTCCGATTTGAAAAATTCTTTCGGTGTTAGATAGCCCATTTATCGAGGAAGGCTATAGGCTATATATCATCACGCTAAGACCAGCAGAAACGGAGCAATGCAGGTGAAACCGCGGGGCACAGCTAGTATAAATAAACGTATTTTGTACTTGTGCATTACTCTACTCTCATACACGTACAGCTTGCATACATCATAAAATGCGAAGTATTCCTATTATTTTCAAAACATGACGTTTCAACATAACGGCTCGGTCTTGCCGGCATAGTGCACACGCGATGCCGACACGGTGCTGGCCACGGTGTGTGAGTGTTAATGACCATATAATGGTGATGATTTCATTATTATATTTGCAGTTTGTTGTTGTTGAAATCACTACATAGTATAAAGCAAAGTCGCTTCCCGCGTCTGTCCTAATGTCTGTATGTATGCTTAGATCTTTGAAACTATGCAAAGGATGTTGATGCAGTTTTTTTAGATAGAGTGGTTCTCGAGTAAGGTTTTGGTATATAATATGTAATTTATAAGGTTCTAGACATAGAGGGTGAAACCGCGGGCGGATATCTAGTAGTGGATAAGTTTGGAGAATTTGAATTAGTTTATGGTAGTGTGGAAGTGATGGGAGTAGGAGAGGTTAAGCATTATGAATAGTTGGTAGTACTATCTCGTGTTTAATTGGATTCGACACGAGTGTTATATGTTAGAAACATCATAAAAAATTTACATTTCTACATATTTGCCTCTTTGTGGCGTAGGAACAATCTCACCCAGCCATTAACATTACAATCTAGGTCTGCTATCATTGATAAGGCAAAAAAGACCCAAATGCAGTAGTGTCTTGACTCTTTAAAATGAAGCAATATAGAGTGGTTCTCGAGGAAGGTTTTGGTATATAATTTGTTAATTTTTCTACAAAGCAGCGCTGTGCGTGCATTTCTGTCGTACAGTATTTAGCTGAGTTGGTCACCCTTTTTCGAGGACATCCGTGCAAATTTCGTTTTATTTTTTATTTTTTTTCTCTTTATAATTTTACTTTTTTTACTGTTTTGTTTGTCATGTTTTTAAGACTTTGTTTGATTATGTCCTTGAAATAAATGTTTTTTCTTTCTTCATTCTTTCTTTCAAAGCGGCCGAAGCCTCGCGCGTAGATAAATTTGCTATACGAATTCGTCGAAACGACCCAGGTCCACTATCAATGTCCAAATAGACCGCCTCCGATGCGATTGCGCAGGTCAGCGAACTATCTCCCACGTTATTGTTTATATTCAGTTTGCGATAACGGTTCATAATTATATTATTTTGACTGCGTTTTTAATTAACGTTAGTTTTGTTGAATTTGATCGCTGTGTTGTGCTGTTTTGGTCGTTTAATTGTTAATTTGGTTCTTGACCTCTTGATTTTGTGACGTTTAATGTCTTTAGGATGTAACAATATTCGTATAGGCTTTATATCTTCTCCTAGAAAGTATTTCTATAAGTCGCATTGCAACTAAATTTAATCTGTCGCCAATATAGGGAAAAAAGCGGCCGTTCCATCGTTTTTCTCGAAGCAATTCAGGTCAATTTCGACCCCCTTATAACCTCTTTGTGGTTATATTTGTGACTAGCGGTCCGCCCCGGCTTCGCCCGTGGTACATATTTCGCAATAAAAGGTAGCCTATGTTCTTTCTCAGGGTCTAAAGATTGTCCGTGCCAAATTTCATTAAAATCGGTCCAGTAGTTTATGCGTGAAAACCATACATACATACATACATAATTACAAACCTTTCCTCTTTATAATATTAGTATATAGTATAAGTATATAGATGTCTTCTGGAAGAATTTAGGGGTTGTTGCAAAATCTCGATGACCCAGCTGTTATCCTGTATCAATGGGTGATTTGGTTCTTCTACATTAGAAATGTTTGTTACTATACATAATACATTACGGCAAAACATAGTCTAAAATCTTAATCGTAATATTATGTCCTATTGGTTTGTTGTATGTTACCATCTATGGTTTACCAATAAATGTTTTGTTTGATTTAAGCGTGTTTATAGTTCGAATAGGCAACCACTTGTTTTATTAGGCTTCTCCATTCTCATCAAAGAAAAAACAAATATTAAACACAGCCATTCCACTAAAAATATTAAGATGTCATTGCAAATTATGTGCAGTACGTACTTCATAAATTAAATTTGGCTGCTTTGATTTACAACTCGACAAAATCGTTTGGAATTCTTCATCTGACATATTTGTTTATCAACAGACCAAACCATAAAAATAGTGTTACTAAATCAACAAGTCAATTAAGTGCAATAACGAGCATAAGTGTAAGTGCGAATATAAGTGTAAGTGTAAGTGAAGTGGGGCAAATGTCGTGACAATGCAGAGGCAGCTTAGCAACGTCAGTATACAATCCTATCAGGATTACCAGCCTTCGAGACGATATGGTAATTATTTTGGAGTTGTCATACATGTGATACGAGAAATAGTAGATGTTTTCCACTGTACTTTTTTTTCATGTCTATTAGACTGATAAAATGTGTTGATTTACTCAATTAAACATGTAGGACCGAAAAAAACTTTGCGATTTACTGAAAAATTAAATATTTCGTAGTTTCTCAAGATGAATGTCAATATGCTCTTTGCAGAATAATTATTAATTATTATAACGAAAGTCTACTTCTTAAAGAGTTGATGACTTATTGCAATCGATTACATAATATTTTGATGTTTATGAGCGAGATAATTTTCTACAAAAACTTTTACTCCCTTGTGAATTACCATATTTCCAGAGTGGGAAAGTGATGGCGCTAGACAACCTGTATAAGGGTGCTTTTTCACCAATAATGTGCGAGGATGTGTAGCGAGGAATGTGTTTGTAAATAACCAATGATATCGCTTCGTTGAGCGTTTGAAGCGATACTATTGGTTAGTAACACCCTAAGTCTGTCATTTTCGCAAACTGGAAATAATACTACTTTATAACATCACGATGATCCCCAGACTAAAAGTGAATTACGTTGTCACCTCAAAAACCTTAGCGACAATACAAAATTGCGTCCACATTTTTTTGCAGCATTGTAAAAATATTTGACCGCAGTCGCTCGCTTGTAGGTACATACTATGTTTTTATGGACGTCGAATTTTGCATAAACATAAAAGTCAAGGTTACTTCGTACAAATCATGTTATTGTATTTTGTAATACCATATTTAGAATTCACGATGTTAATAAAAATATTTTTGTTGCATTGCTAACAGATGATTTAGTAATTGATGAAGGTAAGGTTTTATTCAATAATTTGAGTGTTTATTTTGATCTGAATTGTGAAAGCTAAATATTTTATACTGAATATTAATGGCAGTTTGGTTGTGAAGATACGGAAGTAGTTGTACATAGGTTTTGGTAAAAATATGTAGGCGGTAATATGTTTTGAGTCACAAGGTCTTATCTTAGAAACCTTTAAACTTATATGCTCTAAATGACAAAGAGCGTATGAAGAAGACTGGGCAAACGCATTATTTTTTGTATAGAATTTCTCTTAAATACTTATTAAAAATTTTGAATGAATTAATGCTGTACATTTTCTCTAGCATTCCACACAATAGCGGTGATATCTTCAAGCTTTATTATAACGCTTTTTAGAAATGGTTATTGTTCATTCTTAGCTGATAGTAAAATATTTATACATTTTGTAAACAATAAGTAATTGATCAATTGTAATTTTATTTTTAATGCAACAGAGGATGAAGATGAAGGTAAGAAATGTTGAGTTGAAGATTATATCAAAAACAAAATATTTTAATGAAAAAAAAAACTGTAATGATAATAACTGAATTCATAAAGTATATTAAAAATTAAATCAAATATCTTTTTTATTGTTTAAAATATAATTATATATTAATTGAATCATTGAGTTTAATAATTACATCTTTATGTCGTAGTCGTCCGGTCTAATCATATATTTTAGGTACTGTAATAATAATTTTTAAGTAATGCATTATAACGTTCGTTAACGTGAAACGTTAACGAACGTTATAATGCATTACTTATCAATTATGATCGATGATAAGAAATCTAAAGCACAAACCCTATCTTCTATTTCCAAGCAAAATACTCACCATTATTTCTTTTCAGGGTCCCAATATGAGCCCGGCGGGTACGCGACCGCAGTCCAACAACGTTCCAACATGACGCAGCGAGAGGACGTGCTTAAGTTCGAGCAGGGCCGCATCAGGGCGCTGCAGGAGGAGCGGCTGCACATACAGAAGAAGACGTTCACGAAATGGATCAACTCGTTCTTGCAGAAGGTACGTTATAGTGTAGATCCGACTTGAAGGACCAGTATGAGTCAGTTCCAACATGACGCACCGAGAGGACGTGTTAAATTCGAGCAGGGCCGCATCAGGGCGCTGCAGGAGGAGCGGCTGCATATACAGAAGAAGACGTTCATGAAATGGATCAACTCGTTCTTACAGAAGGAACGTTATAGTGTAGATCCGGCTTGAAGGACCAGTATGAGACAGTTCAAACATGACAAGGACCAAAAGACACGATAGGCTAAACTAGACCATAAATAATCTCCTTTCGGTGTATGTAGCATTTAGAATTTTCGCTCTTACAAGGAAAATGCTAAAATCAATTCTATTTGTAGTTAGGATCAATTTATATTAGACCCAGTGTAAAGACGGTGACCAACATGTTTAATTTTTTTATATATCGAGATTTCTCTGTTTTTTCCTAACTTGTATCTCTCTTTCTTCTTATTCTGTATCAATCTAATCATCCGATGCCCTAATTTTTTTTCTGTAAAACACCGTTCAATTCTTAAAAGAATTCCGAAAAGAATTCCATTCGAAAAGAATTCCATTCCGAGGTACCCATTCCATTCCTTAAATTTTCCGTTTTTTACGCAAAAGAGGTGCTCGTCGTCGAGTTGAGGTTGCATGCCTCAATTTATTAATATTACGCCAAAACCGCTTTCAATAGGACACACTACAAAGTTTACTTTAAAGTCTAGCCATCAGTTTAATTGACAAATTTTCAATACGTGATCGGAATTATTTTACACAAAGTGCAAACAAATGAAGGTCGTCTCACGGTCCCAGTAAACATGATGAGTAATAATTTGCAGGAAAATGACACAATTCTGCCGTCACCTATATTGTTTTGATTTTAATTGGGATGTGACATCATACAAGGTGCTTGCAAAGGAATAAAATTATTCGAAGAAGAAAGATATGAATTCAATTAATTAAAATAGAAACAGTTAACGATAGAAGGCAAAAGGTCAAAGTAATAACGGAAAATAAATCCGAATTAGATTGAAGAATATTATATCTATTGAACTAAAAACTAAACCATACGCTGCAGAAGTAAAGGTTGTTCTTACGCTCAAAATAATAATTCACCTTCTTATGCAGTCTATACATAAAATGTAATCAGGGGCCTTAGACAAAGTAACAATTTAAAAACGATAACGAAGTTAGAAAAGGCAAAAATGTATGGGATTGACATTAGATAGACCACGTGATCTAACGCGGCGTATGTCAATCCCATACATTTTTGCCTTTTCTAACTTCGTTATCGTTTTAGCCATCAGTTTAATTGACATACACATTTCTGAATAAAAAAAAGACGTGTGGCACTCGAGGAATAGCTTAATAAATAATAACTATGATATACCGATTAGCAGGAAAATATTAAAGGAATACTAGGATTTATCCAATAAATCTATTAATTTATTACTTTAATTTAATACAGTGTCGACCCTGTAGATCTTTGCATCCTCTCAATAAACCTCTTTAAGTTTTGTAAACAACACAACAAAAAATTATTAAGCAGTTCAATCGAGTTCTCTCTCGATAGAACTAACCTTTTAATAACTTAAGCCGACTAATAGCCAAGGTAAATAAAATCGATAACTACCTAATGCAGATGCGGAATAAGTGTTCTCTAAAGTATGTTATAATCACTCTTCTTGTCATGCTTTTTTTTCTCTATTTTTGAAGTGAAAACTTCTTTAGCGGCGTTGGGTATAAAATCTTAAACTCGCGTCAGGACACGTGGCCCGATCGAAAAAGCGTAAGACGGATGTTTTTTTTTTAGCCCTTATATTCCATGCGTAAGACGGATACCATTCCAAAATATCAAACATGCTCAACGTTAATAATCAAGTTTTCACTTCTGCCGGCACTCCCGGAGTGCAACCCGTCTTTTTTTATTATTAATATATACTAATATTATAAAGCTGAATAGTTTGTTTGTTTGAACGCGCGTTCATCGAACTACGGGTAGATTAGAAAAATAATTTCACTGTCAGATACTTCGTTTATCGAGGAAGGGTATAGTATCCATACTTAATATTATAAATGCAAAAGTAACTCTGTCTGGCTGTCTGTTACTCAATCACGCCTAAACTACTGAACCAATTTGCATGCAATTTGGCATGGAGATATTTTGATACTCGAGAAAGGACATAGGCTACTTTTTATTTCGAAATATGTACCACAGGCGAAGCCGGGGCGGACTGCTAGTAGGCTATATATATCATCACGCTAAGACCAATAAGAGCGGAACATGCGGGTATAACCGCGGGACACAGCTAGTTACTTACAATCTCAATGAATGCAGAATCAGGGCGGGCGATAGTAGATACAAGTAATGTAAATAACTATAAATAAACGCGTTAATTAAACACATATCAAAGAAAATAATATATTATTACGTTAATTAATGATATGATGTGTGCGATGACTCCATTGGCTATTAATATGCTTTGAGTATTGATATTAGAGCTATGATTATAATTTACTAGCTATGAAGTGAAACTTCTTCGGCAAGATTCAAAGATACCAAAATCGTCGCCTTACTCCATGTCGTGCTGTATTGCCATGACGCGACCTTGAAATTTTACTCTCAACGCACCTAATATAAAGAAGTTTCACTTCAATAAATAAACAAAATCAGACCAACCAATCACGCGTGATACCGTGACACGTGACCCTTGGGAAATTGTGTTGCATTTTAACACAATATGTGTATAGATTACAATATTAAGAGCGATTAACAAGTTAAATAATAATTCATCAGACATTACCGCACACAGTGTGACCCCAATATTCTATTTATAGGGCTTCGGTCATCCTTTGATAACAAATCAACAATGAAGTTATTGTAAGGGTGATACAAAGTTGTATCAAAATGTTTATAGTAATAATAATGTAGGTCGCGATTGTTGTCGTAAAATATGTAAAAGATTCAGAATAAAGCGCGTGACACACGGTGAAGATACTATAATATTTCCCACAAAATTTCGAGTCATTTGTAACAGGATGGCGGTTCTACAGGGGTCTTAGTGACTTACTGACTTAAGGTCCTATGGCCCCTATGTGGGGCAGAGGGCGTCCACAG